>PKRV01000054.1:374373-488142 GCA_003709505.1 Hyphantria cunea
ATATATATACACTACTACTTAATAGTGTTTACATAAAGCATACTAATCAATAAATATTTAAAAAAATGCAAATCAATCTTCTATTTAACAAGAAATAGCCGTGAAAAAGGTTTAAGGAGCTACAATTCCACAAAACTTAGCAGTAAACGTTGCTTACTCCCTGAAAATTACACATTTTCTTTTTTTAGATTGATATCGTAAAAACGGGATTCTTCTTTTAATTAACGAATAATTAACACGTAACAGTGACTACTAAAAGCTTGAGGAGCTTTTAAATCAGGGACAATTTAGTCTTCAATGTTCGTGATTTATCCCAAATTTGAGGTCAGGAAAAATTTAGCTTTTTTCTTTTATTGGTATCGAAAAGCATTTGCTCGCTGATTTTGATGCTGAATAAGGTTTGAATAATCAAAAAACGTGATTAAAAGTGATCACGATAGTAATGAAGTCGTGTGGCTTTGTTTTAGGTGCATTTATCTCTGCTTTTTTCTTAATTTTATATCTCGTCAGAACAGCAAATGATATACATGCAATATAGGCCTGTAAAAATTGGAAAACTGAAACGATACAAGTAACTAGTTTTTCATTCATCAGTTATTGTTTCGAAAAATGCCGAATATGAATACCAAACAAGTCCAAAATATAAAGTAAAATAATAGACAATGCGGCATGGCGTCCCGCATTATGGCGACCTATTAAAATGCTTCTGTATCATTAGGCCTCCGGTCTCGTACTCACCAACGAAACACGACGGTACGAATGCTGTCATTTTTACATTTCTATTCTGTGAGACGGTAGTGCCGGCCCGTTCGTGCTGAAATCAGCATAACTTTACTACCGTACAACCCCTTCTTCGAAGATGACTCAGTAATCAGAGACGTATAAACCTTTTTAACATTCCTGTATGATGTTAACCCTAGTTACCATGGCAAGCATGTTAACTATTTGTTTTATGCATAGTTAGGAGAATTTAAGAAACAACAGAGTCCAAATTGGCTATTGCCAAAAATTTCAATTGCTATAAAAAATATACCGTGGGAAAGTCACGCTTCGGCATGAATGGGCCGGCTCGACTGGAGTGATACCACGGCCTCACAGACAACCGGTGTGAAACAGCGCCTGCACTGTATTTCACCGAGTGAGTGAGGATACCGAAGACCCATACCCCAACCCCTTCCCCATCCCCCTTTCCAACTCCATCCGACAAAGGACAGCAACGCACTTGTGACGCCTCTGGTGTTGCGGGTGTCTATGGGCGGCGGTAATCACTTACTATCAGGCGATACGTGTGCTCTTTTGCCCACTATTGTATAAAAAATATTATGTTATTTAACAGAAACTCTAAATTACTCTTATCTGTATGTAAATTGTAGCAAGAAAATTGATTATCAGTGTAAGATTTTCTTGTAGGACGATGACTTCAATCTAAGACGTAATATTGTAGGTAGTTCAAACTATTGTCGTTGCCTTACCATTTTCTATGGTCAAAATGTTTTCCAGGGTCATGAAACTAAATTAAGCCGTAGTCGTGAACCTGTTTTGAAACATAACATACGTATTTTTTAGCTAGTTGAGCCTAATTACATAGTACGAGCGCATTAATTAATTATTAAAGGTCCGAGACCTTTGTTAAGTGCTCGACGCTAATTTATTCGATCTATTATAGAAATAAAAGTTGTAATATGCTAATGAATAACTACTGGGCTAAATGCCGTAGGTGATTCAGATATTAATATAACTATAACAATACCTTTGTTCCTTCATGTTACAAAGCTTTATAATCCAATTTATTCATGCTATCCCACTTTTATTATAAATGCTAAAGTTGGTGAAGACGGATATTTGAAACTCTTTCACGCAAAACCTACTAAATGGATTTATATAAAACTTTAAAGTAATATAGCTTATACACCAAAACAACACATATACTATTTTCACCGCAATATCCGACAACCACGCGTGTGGAATAACAGTGTAATAACAACTTGACGTAGATCACAAACTCGTCAGAGTGCTGATAAATATGATTATAATTTACTAACTTTTTGGGTTCTGTTTTGAGTTTTGGTAACTTTCGAAACGCCTTAAAACTAAAAATAAATCTAATCTGTTTAAAATGAAAAATAAATTAAATCATGTAACTATATGTACTGACTTCTACAATTCAATGAAAGAACATAGTTAAGTGGCCAGGCCCAATGATGCAGAATCATCTCTAGGGCGCCATGGTGTGGGTTATCATACTGCATTCTTTGCATTCGCAAGGAGTATGGTGATCGCCACTCTTGGATTTTGCTTATGCTTTCCACCAGACAGAGTAGTCATTTTGGCAGGGTCATACATATTTTTTTTTAATAATAATGACAATATTAAGAATAGGTAAACAAGAATGATTAAAACAGTTAAAGGGTACAATGAAAACCTTTTTGGTTAAGTAGCACCTCCTATACCATTTTTAAGGTATTAGAAACCTATTCTGAGGCATATTTCCATTTTCGTAAATTTTTTTTTCTAGAGACTAATTTAGCTATTAATTACTTGTTTTAGAAGTCAAGGGTTCTTCTTAAAGATAAAAAAGTATTTCACTCTTCACAAACAATACATTTCCGTACTGAACAAGCATATTGTTACAAAGGACTTGACTGTTTACTTTTAGATTACAAAGATTTCTGTAATTAATTTAATATTTTCTTACAGAGATATTGTTATGCTTATTTTAAACATGTTGAAACGTTAAATATCCTTAACAAAATAAAGTTTGATAAGTCTTAAAGTTACTTCGAAACATTAATTTTATTAACTTTACAATATTATCTATGAAGACCTTAAATATCTTCGCTGATCTTTCTAGAACGACGGCTTGTATTATTTGAAAGTTAATAATATTAATTTTAAATGATATTATTATATTTTTAGTAATATTTTAGCACTAATGATAGATACGGCAATCGAATAATGATAGCTTACAATATAGAACGCATTTTCCTCTAATTTCAAACTCTATGTTCAAGCATAGTTACCACAGAAACTTATTGTAGCTTCATTGTAGCTTATTGTAGCTATATTGTAGCCTAGACACACTGTATATGAATGTCCTTAAAACCATGCTTTCTCACAAATGGGTCTACACGATGGGAGACGATCTACTGTGAAGCTGTTGGTTTTCATTAAAAAATACCTTGAATTTAGACCTCATACCCGATTTCATATCACCCCTGAATCGACAAAGGCTATTGCGGAGGGAACTGCAATTTACTTCTACCCATCGACCCAATAATGACGTTGGACCTGTTCGCGCCTTGATGCGATACTAAGAATATCTAACTAACAGCTTGAAGCAAATAAACTGCGTGAGTATTATAAACCGGCACGAAAACATGAAATTTATCTAGCACTTACAGAATACAAACTGTACCAAGTGTACTGTGAAGCTTGTCAACAAAGTAATATTTGTGTGGCTGCCTGTACCTGGAAATAAGGCGACCTAATGACGTTACTTCGTGCAATGTTCCTGGAACGCTTTACCACATAGATCTGTTGCAGCAAGCAACCGCAACAGCCTTAATGCCATTTGGTCAAGTGGAAATTAGTTAACGTAGTTCCCTATTTAAGGCAATTAGAAATGTTTACATCTGATTGGTTTAACTATAAATTATTTATACATAGCCAACTTATAGCGCTATATTACTTTGTAGTTGTTGATGATGGGAAAGAAAACTAATAAGAACAGTAGATACAAACTATCTTTTGCGATTTGTATATCATATCTAAATTAAGTTCAATCTATTTAAAGATTTTAGTTCAAGTATCAATGTGGATATTAATATGTAAAGAAGTGTGTGTAGTGCATGTGTTTGTGTTTTTTGGTTTTATTATGATATATACATATATTGGGAGTTGAATATTCGTTTTTTTTATGGATCCAATTATAATTCCAGTGTTAACTAAAGATATTTACCGTAGCCATAAATTTCGCTAAATATTTACTGCAGTATCATTTCTGGGAACTGTATGCATTATCTGTTTTTAGACTTCCGCGACTGTTATTCCTACTATTGTAGTTTATTTTTGTAGCGGGACTTATTCGAGATAAAAATATTTACGGGTTTTACCGCTCGTGGTGACCGGTCTACCACGAGAAGTTTAACCCGTTCGATACGTACGATACGTACGATGCGGGATACAGAAGGTATCATAACCTCTTAAATCATTTTAATAGCAAACAAATCCCGCTATATAACATAAACTATGCATGCATTACATACCTTTGCAAGGCATCGAAAACAAATATTTTTAGAAATACATCAGTATATTTAGCAGCAGTAATTTTTTTTTTATATGAGGTAGTATTCTTTGAGTGCAAATAATACTCGGACTTGACTTTTTTGAGAAGAAATCTTATCAAGAAGAAATCTAAACTGTAAGAGATCAGAATATCGAAGTGTTTCTCGTATCCGAAATGATATTAAAATAGTTCAAAAGTTCATTAATTTTTAATGTGGTTGTCCAGTATTGTTTGATCCCTTAGTCGATCTTACTACAACCACGACTTAATAGGGGTCTTAACATTCCTTATTTAATAAATAAATTACTTAATAATATTCTCTATTTTCAAACTCATGTCACCTGACATTAGTTTGAATAAATAAAGAAAATAAAGAAATTGCTTTAATGACAATTATTATAAGTTAAAAGTTTTGTTTATAACTGACAAAATTAATTAGTTTACGAAGTCATAACTACATATTATTCACAGTTTATCATAATCATATTCTTATCAGCTACAACCAATGTTTAAACAATAAATAAATTTCAATATTAGAGAGCCTTATTACTTAAATAAGTTTTATAAAAATAAAAATGTATTAAATTTATCGAGGTTTTCATAATCTATTATATATATTATATAATTCAAGGTCCAGATGTCTAGACTATTTTGATTGTGTTTACTATTTTACCAGAGGAAAGAGAAAAGAAAAGTAAAGAAGTAGTAAAATGCCGTACAAGTAATACGTAATAATATATAGTAAATAATATATAATGTTAATCAATAAACCTTCCTAACCTAGGAACATTTTAAAAAACTAATATTTTGAACAGTGCGTACACTTGAATTGGATTTCAAAGTTTAGTAAGAAATTGCTGCTAAAGACATGCTTTACATTCCTCTCAATTCTTTGTTTCTTTTATGATCAGCTGAATTTCGGTTTTTTGACGCGACTGAAAGGGTCGGTTTAAGAAAAGAAACGTCAAAAAACTATTCCATTTTCAAAGAATAAAACTATTTTATACAAATACTGGTGGACCCACGCAACTTTCTGCGTGTTTCTTTTCAATCATGCTTGACTCTTATTGGACTTATCATGATGTAAACGATTCTATCCTAGACGTAAGAGCAAAACACACATTTTAGAAAACCTAAAAATTGGTTAGGTATTTTCAGAGTTCATCGAGAATAACAATATGACACGAAAATTAAAATATATATAATAAATAATTATAAAAAGAAAACAAATAAAAAAATGTGACACAATTTGCTAAAAGCAGCCAAGTCAAAAGCATACCTTGGTTTAAACAAATACATCACCACGAAGCTATATGTGTAAGTCAGGAATCCAAAGCACATTAAATATACCTTTTATTTTTATTAGTTTCGTAATATTCACCATTATCATTACGACGCAAATTTGAACTTTGTAATATTTCATTTCATTTTAATCTAAAACTTAAGCATATTTTATTATTTCAAGTGTATGCTGCTAATTACCAACAATTATGTCCATTGTAACAGAAAGCTTTAAAAGATGAAGCCGTAATTAATATTAACATTTTCTGTTCAATCCCTAATAAACATAAAAGTTTATTTATTATTACTGCGTTTATGCTTTACTTACGTCAATAAATCAAGTGCCTTGTTTTTTTCACTTTTCATTTTAAAGGCACATGTCGTGACTTTATATTGTTGCATGGTTTACATTCACCTTGACCTGTATCGATGTGTGTGTACCGTATGTTTGTGTAATAGTAAAATAGCGATTTCATCATTATTTACTACATTTTTTACAAAACATGTAGCAAAGCCAAAACTATACTGTTGCATCACTTTAGTGCATGAAATTTACTTATTGATTTTTTTGTCTGTAACACGCCATAGTTATATGTACTATTTAGGGGATTCAAGCCCAAACATTGAGTCATCTGCTAGATACAAAGCCCTTTACGACCTGCAACAACTATTTAGGGGATTCAAGCCCAAACGTTGAGTAACCTGATAGAAACAAAGCTCATTAACACCTGCAACTTGAAAGTCACATCCACATATGACGCTTAAATTAATTTATTAAACCATAGCTGAAAAGTTGAATAAAACTAAACATTCAGTTTTATCATTTACCCCGAGATCAAAATAATAATAATAAAATAGAAGTAGAGTGGAATAGAATAGCAGGAATCCCACCTGAAATGTTATGTAAGGTTGAATGTTAGGAAGTACAGGTCATCATCATCATCAGCCTATCGCAGTCCACTGCTGGACATAGACCTCTCCAATTTCACGCCACTTAGTTCGATCTATGGCTTCTCGCATCCAGCTCCTGCCAGCCGTCTTGCGCAAATCATCGCTCCGCCTGGCTTGTGGACGTCCTTTACTACGTTTGCGGTCTCCACTCAAGAACTCGTATTTATTTATTTTTTTTCTTAAAAAAGACAACTCCCGCATTAGGAATATAAATTCCTGTGTCGCGGGGATCTTTACAAACATACATGAAACAGACACAAAGTACACCCAGACTTAGAACAACAATTTATGGATTACACAAAGTGTTGTCCCATGTAGCATTTGAACCCACAACACTTGGCGCAGCAGGAAGCGGTGTGGCGATCACTGAAACCACCAGGCCAACCGTGTAGTCAATTTACCCCAACGGTTATCGGTTCTTCGGCAAATGTGGCCAGCCCACTGACACTTCAGCTTGCTAATCCTGTGGGCTACGTCGATGACCCTGGTTCTTTGTCGGATCACCTCGTTTCTAATGCGATCCCTTAGAGAAACGCCGAGCACAGACCTCTCCATAGGACGCTGAGCGACTTTGAACTCATGGACCAGTCGAACCGTAAGTGTCCACGTTTCGGCTCCGTATGTCATTACGGGTAGGACGCACGCATTGAAGACTTTCGTCTTTAGGCACTGTGGGATCGACGATGAGAGGACCTGACGAAGTTTCCCAAACGCTGCCTAGCTGGATTCTTCTGTTCACCTCGTCCTCAAAGCTGTTTCTACCTAACTGCAAAGCCTGCCCGAGGTATACATATTTTTAACAACTTCGAGAACGGCACCGTGTACCGCAACCGGTTCCGGTAGTACATGTTCATTGAACATGACCTTGGTCTTGTCGAAGTTCATCCGTAGGCCGATGCGTACAGACGAGTCAGCCAGGTCGTTCAGCATCTGTTGTAGGTCCTGCAGCGTTTCTACCATGATGACGATGTCATCTGCAAATCGCAAGTGAGAGATGTATTCGCCATTGATGATGATGATTCTTAAACAAATCCTCCATTGCATTAGTGAACAATTTCGGGGATATAACGTCCCCTTGTCCTACTCTCCGATGCAATGGTATGGGTCTTGTATGCTGATCCTGTACTTGGACGGATATAGTAGCGGCTTTGTAGAGACATCTCAACACTTGGATGTACCGCCAATCTACTTAGCAACGCTGCAGGGACTCCAGAACAGACCAGATCTTGATTGAGTCAAAGGCCTTTTCAAAGTCGCTAGACACAGGGGCTGATTATACTCTTCGGTCTTCTGTATTATCTGCCGCACTGTGTGGATGTGGTCTATGGTGTCATATCCGCTCCGAAAGCCAGCCTGCTCCGGTGGCTAGTATTCGTCGAGTCTCCGCGCAAGACGGTTCGTGATGACTCTTGAAAACAGCTTATAGACGTGGCTCAGGAGGGAAATGGGCCGATAGTTCTTCAACATGGTTTTATTTCCCTTTTTGAAGAACAGGACGACCACACTCCTACTCCACGCCTCTGGAGCCCTCCCTTCGAACAGGACAGCGTTGAAAAGGTTTTAGAGCGCCTCTAATACGTGTTTACCTCCAGCCCTTAACAGTTCTGTAGTAACGCCATCCTCTCCAGGGGCTTTTCCAATTTTCAGCTGTCTAAGAGCCATCTTGATTTCGTCAATGCTGACTTCTGGCAGATCTTCGGTGAATTGGCGTGTTAATGTGGCTCGAGGGTCCTTATTTTCGGGATCAGGTCGAGATGCATGCGAAGCGTACAAATCGCCATAGAAGCTTTCTACTTCCGAAAGGACGGCTAGCTTTGAAGCAACGACTTCTCCGCTTGCTGTGGTCAGCTTCGTCAAATGGCTTCTTCCAAGAGATTTCACAAACACTTTTGACCCCCGATTCTGCCCGATTGCTCTTTCAATCAAAAGAGTGTTGGAGCATCGGAGGTCGTGTCGTACACGCTTACTAATCTCTCGGTTTAGAGTCCGCTTTGCCGATGAAGTGACTGGCGGGTTCTGATGTCTTTCCTTCATTAACCCTAGTGTCCTCTTTGAAAGTTTCGACCTCGTGCCTGTACACTGCGTTTGAAAAAATCTCGTACCTTCACTCCTGAGGATTCGAACTACATTTTCAAGGTTCTGGTTTACGTCTCTTGTGGTTTCCATAGCAACAAATCGGTTTTCCAGATTTGACTGGAATTTTTCAGATCCCATCTCAACTTGGAGCAGAGTTGGTCGGAGCCTGGACTTCATTATGCGGACACGTTCAGCCTTGAAGTTGACATTCAGAGAACCTCGGACTAGTCGGTGATCGCTACCGGTGTTGAACCTATTGAGCACTGAGACGTCTCTGAATATGTGCTTCCTGTCCGTCATGATGAAATCGATCTCATTTTTGGTCATAGCGTCGGGGCTTTTCCACGTCCACTTTCTTTGGGGCCGCTTCTCGAAAAATGAGTTCATCAAAAACAGCCCCTCCCGCTCGAGAAAGTTGATGAACAGTTGCCCCCTATGATTCCTGTTTCCAAATCCATGGGATCCTATTACCGATTTGCCGCAGGTTTGTACTCCCACTTTGGCGTTGAATTCACCCATAACAACGTTGTAGTGGGTTTTAGTAGTGGAGTGGAGGGCCCTCGATATGTCATCGGACATATCCTCCACCTCATCGTCCGAGTGAGCTGAGGTCGGTGCGTACACTTGTATTACCTTGAGGCTATACCTCTCGGTAAGCTTGACAATGAGGTACACTACCCTTTTCGACACACTGGAAATTTCCACAACGTTGCCAGAAAGCGACTTGTTTACCGGAAACCCCACGCCACCTTGGGATCGTTGGTCTCCCTCGCGGAAGTACATCAGGCGACCTGAGTCCAGGATTATGGTATCCCCCCCCACTCTTCGGACTACACATAACTCTAAGATGTGCCACCTAATCTTCTCAAGTTCCTCCTCAAGTTGTACCAGATGCGAGTCTAGCCGTAACGTGCCGCCGTTGAATGTTGCCAGGGTCAGTCATTTGTGGTGGCCTCCCGTNTCCCTCGCGGAAGTACATCAGGCGACCTGAGTCCAGGATTATGGTATCCCCCCCCACTCTTCGGACTACACATAACTCTAAGATGTGCCACCTAATCTTCTCAAGTTCCTCCTCAAGTTGTACCAGATGCGAGTCTAGCCGTAACGTGCCGCCGTTGAATGTTGCCAGGGTCAGTCATTTGTGGTGGCCTCCCGTAACCCGGTGATTCTTAGCACCCCCTGTCCCGCCGCAACCGTGGTCGCCACCATGACCAGGAATAGCGTGACTACCGGGATCTGGGGGCCGTGGCTTCTGTTGCTTACTCATGGAGGGGTTTCAGCCCATAATCCCCACACTGGGCAGGCGGGTTGGTGATCGCAGGACGTAACTTGTTGCACCGGTGACGCTGCTGCCCATCACCGACCTATTATATTTAGTTACGCCTGTTGGGATGGATATACCGCCATCGGTCGGTCGCCAGAGCCTCGTTTGTTATCTAGCAGGGTGCACCGCATGCAGGTGAGGTTGGTTGGGAGCGAAATATTGTGGTTCGCCCCCACACACGGAAGTACAGGTATGCACACAAGCGAGACCTGGTATGAATGACATAAACTAGAAAAGTCTCCAAAATATAAACATTGGAGGTGCAAGCAAAAAAAAAAAACTAAACATTCAGAAGTACAGCGTAGTTTTAATATTTTACGATTATCAAGTTAACTAAAACCTAGATTAGAAAAATTTAAACAACAAGAAAACATAGATAAAAAATTGAATTCGTGTAATTAGTAGTACAAGTAAAGCATGAAATACGTATTATGATAACAAAGAACTATAATTACAAAGTTATAACATTAGTGTCTTGCAGCTAAACGAAGATACGTTTAAAGTAAGAAGCGCCTCTGATGTAAACTTTAATATACACGTTAGTGTTGATGAAACTAATAGTAGTTCCATTTAAACACCTGCAAAATGACTTAATTTTAATTTATATTAAGTTGCCCTTAGTTTTCTTAATTTAAAACTACACAATTTAATTAATTAAGACGCTTATCCATAATAACTTATCTAAGAATATTAACGAATTACTACTATACATGGAGTACCGTTTAATCTTTTAAATAGCTTTATCGCGGATATGTCCCGCCTTAAAAGAAAAAGTATGTTTAAAAGTTGCTAATAAACTAAAAGCAGTTACGAATTATAAATTAAGGTGGATTAATTTGTTATTTAAATTTATTTTATATGATATGATGTTGTTGTAAAAAAGTGGTGAATGTAGACAAAGTATCAAATAATTATACGTATAATATGGATAAGAGCTTACAAACATGTATGTAGTAGAGCTCTATGTAGTAGAGCCACGCTGATCTCAGCACGAACGGGCCGGCTCGACCGGGGCGGTACTACCCTCGTACAGAAGACCAACCTAAAATGACAGCTTAGATGCCGTCGTATTTCGTTATATATATATATATATATCAATGACATGTTAGCCCTTGGTAATATTCATGGTTATGCAGACGACAGCACAGTTCATGGACACTATTTTGGACAGCCCTCTGACAAACCAGATGTTGAAGGAAGACGACAAGAACTTGTCGCTCAACTTGACCATGTTCTGGGCCGCATTTTTCAATGAGGCTGTAAGAATCTGGTCGAGTTTAACGCCAAGAAAACACAGGTGTGCGCGTTCTCAGCCAAAATGTCTCCATTTTTCCTCTTCCCACTTTTCAGCGCACTCAAATGCCATTACAAAATAGGCTCGCTATCCTGGCCATGGATATCTGCCGAGACCTCAACCCACGCGAATACGTTGAGAGTATCACTAAAGCGGTCTCACGGAAGCTAGGTGTGTTAAACAGGGTGAGACGGTTTTTCTCGCCCGGGCATCTGTATCTTCTTTACAAGACCCAGGTTCGCTCGTGCGTGGAGTACTGTTCTCACCTTTGCGAAGGTGCCGCACAGTACCTGTTTGACGCTCTTGACCGGTTGCAGCGGCGAGCAATCCGTATTATCGATAGTCCCGAAGCCACCGAGACCCTTGAGCCTCTACAGTTGCGTAGAGATATCGCCTCCTTGGCAGTCCTCTATCGCCTTTACCTATACTTTTTAGAAGTCACTGCTTTAAAGTGGAAGACATACATTCTCGTACTCATCGCTTCGGTAATTCCTTCCTGTGCCGAGCGGTCAAAACCTGGAACTCACTACCAGCGCTTGTGTTTCCTTCCCACTATGATCCCGGGTCTTTTAAGCGGGGCGTGAAAAAGCATCTCACCAGGCCGCCATAGTGTGGGTCACCATGCTGCATTGTTCTTTTTCGCATTGAGGATGGTGACCACCACTCTTGAATTCTGCTCATGCTTTCCATCAGGCAGGGCAGAGTCATTTTGACAGCTTAAATACATAAAAAAAACAGGTAAATATGTAAAAAGATATCCTTAGCTGTTGTAATTAATTATGTTGGCAAAAATAATAAGAACAGTCTATTGTACCATATTAGCAATAAGGTTAAAATCGAAAAATTTAAACTAGGGAAGTACCTATCGCCCCGAGGCAAACTCTTACAGGCATCCGTTGACAACAAACATATTATTGGGTGAAGGTGATAATTGATTTTATGAGTGCTTAATCAACTTACTAGGTAAAAATATCTGAGTTGTATTAATATCTTAGTATATTGTTATAAGTAACGATTCTAACCTCGTATAATATATTTAATCATAGCCTTTTAATAATCAAGTAAATAGTTGATTCATATTAAGTAATATTAATGTCGTGTTGCCTTCCGCTTGTCAGCTTCCGGCGTAATAAATCTTTAATGTTACACAATCCTGTATTATCAAATAATAATTGTATGTTGATAATCATTAAAATAATTATGATAAACAATGTGATCGATAAGATATATATGGTGTGATCATATTTATATATAAAATGAATATGATCGTTAATGACATATGATATAAATGGCGTCGGTTCAAGTAATACGGGGACATTCATATTCTAACCGTTCTACTTGACGTGCATTGGAGATTATTATAAGTTTGTGCTAATATAATATCTTGCTGTGCCACCATCTTGACTACGTGCGTTACAATATATGTTTTATTTTAATTTTATTTTAAAACTTCATGCACACATGTACAACGGTGGGCTTAATGTCCAAGGCATTCTCTACCAGCCAACCTTTGGATGGTGTAGAAATTTTGTGGGGTAGATACATTGTGGTGGGAAAAAAAATATATATTCGTGAAGTTACACATATACATAAAAATAAAAATAAATATATATACACGGTAATACATAAACTTTATATACATACACTATGATACACACTAATACATAAACTTTACATACGTACACTGTGAGTAGGTACTAAGTTGTTTACTAATTAAGGCTTTCCTGCCATCTCGTAAAAAGGTCCAAGTGGTTCTTCTCGTAGACCAAAGTAAGGGTCTCGGGGTAACTTTTCCAGGTCCATAGCCTGTTTAAGTAATGTTCTACACCACCTGTAACTACAGGTGGGTCATTGGGTTAAGCCCTAAAGGGCCTCTTAGTAGCTTCAGGTATTTAAAATTTCTTCAGTGCGACCTGTACTTAGCGAGGTCGAGCTCCTATGGGTGTAGACCCAAAGGAGCGCCCGTCAACCAGCACTAGGTCGGGGGTTGAAGATAAATAGGTACTAGATAGTTCGGGAGTAGTTGGCACGTAGATGAGGTCTCGTGGCAGGCAATACCTGTCCGGTGGTCGCCGATGGTAGGGCGCGAGCTCTCACAGGTGGCGAACTTGCGATCCGTCAGCACGCACGAACAGGTTAGTGCTCAGGTGTTCTACAAAGTCGTCCAGGCTCTCCATGCGCAGGTCCCTGGAGATCGTCCTGTTCCGCACAAAGCGGGGGGCGTTTGCAAGGGTGCGTAGTGCGAGCGACTGCTGCGCACGTAGCCGGCGGCAATTCGTTTCGGAGACGAGGGAGATCCAGGCCGGGGCACCATAGGTCAGTCGAGTGCGAATGTACGCCTTGTACACCCCGAGCTGCGCGCGGAGCGGCAATCTGGAGGACAATACGGGCCGCAGAAGGGAACGTGCTGCACGAACCTGTGCAACGATGTTGTTGACGTGAGGCCTCATGGAGAGGGTGCGGTCGATGGTCACGCCGAGGTATTTCACCGTCGCGGACCACTCGATATTCTGCCCCATGAGCTTCAACTGTGGCAGTTTCACAGTCCCTAAAGATATAGCCTGAGTCTTCGCCACATTGACCGTCAGTCTCCAGTCCTTCAGCCAGGTGGGACGTAAAAAGGTGGTTTTTTACATTCTTCTTAAATGAGTCACGGCTTGTAGACATCCTGATTTCGAGTGGGAGCGTGTTCCACAGCATTACCGCCTGCACAAAGAATGAAGAGTTCACAAAATCAGAATTGATAGATGGACACAAGAGAAGCAGATTGTTAGAGGAGCGGAGATTTCTATCGTGATTCGACGATAAGAAACGGAGATAGGGTTCAAGATAAGTTGGTAAAGATGGGTAGCTAAGGAACGAGAAAAGATAGGTCAACGCTCGCTGACTGCGTCGCTGGCGAATGGGTAACCACTGTAATTGAGTACGGAAAGTAGACACATGATCATACTTGCGGAGATTGTATATGAATCGAATGCAGTTATTAAGAAGACGTTCGAGTTTATATAGGAGGTCTGCATTCAGGTCGAAATAACACACATCACTGTAGTCGATTAGAGGAATAATGAGAGACTGTGTGAGTGAGAGTTTCATTTTAGGAGGCAAGAAGTTCTTAAGACGGTAGAGTGTTCGCAGGTTACCTGTTACTTTCTGGCTCAAATGAGTAACATGGGCTCGCCAATCAAGAGTTGAGTCGATGAATAGGCCAAGATCCTTGACTACGTCGCTCCAAGGTATGACTAATCCGTTGAAGACGACCGGCGAGACAGACTTAGCATCCAATCGCTTCACCATGTTCTTGCTGCCAATTAGAATTGCTTGGCACTTAGTAGGGTTAACTGACAGCCCGAATCTCATAGACCAGGATTTTATGTATTCCAGGTCCCTGTTGATGTTGTCGATGGCTCGCGATATGTCCTCCACTCTTGCCTGCGAATGCAGCTGCAGATCATCGGCATACAGGTGATACGAACACCGAAGGTGATCAGATATTTGATATATATGAGATATTTGACGAAGTATCAAGTCTTGATAGTCATAACTCCACATCGAAATTTTAGTGTGTATTTATATACTACTGAATTCTTTTTTTATGAACCTGTTGTGTCCCACCGCTGGGCAAACAACAAGCCACCTCTCTCTATCCAAGTTTAGTTCCGGCCAGTTTATGCGATAAGCGTCAAGACCGTCACTCTCAATCTTTTACGGGGTCTGCCTCCTCATCGGCATCTGTCCTGAGGCACGCAGTGTTCGACGACCTTGGCCCACCAATCCAGATTCATACGAAATAATTTCCAGTCCAGTCCCATTTTAATCTGGCAGTCTTCGTACCCTTATCCGCGACTTTAGTTTAGGAATGCAGCTCTGTGTTTCTAATAAGATCCTATCGCTTGACACCCAACATGCTCCGTTCCATTGCTTTTTGGCAAACCTTGAGCCTGGACTTCTGACCCTCTGTCAAAGACCAAGTTTGGGCACCTTAAGGATAGGCAGGAGACAGATGTTCAAGGAAAGGGGAAGATCCGCTTTCACGTACTGTTTCATGGACCAGTAGCTCTTTATGGTGTTATCGATTCGGCGATCGATTTCCTTATCTTGTCTTATCTCGAAGGATGCTAACTGGCCCAGGTACAAGTATTCATCGACATATTGTAGCTCCTACCCGTCAACCGTGGAGGTTGCATTTTCTGCCGCCATACTTCTTTTGGCGCGTTAAGGATAAATGATGAAAGTAAATTTTACGATGCGCGCGCACACCGTCACGAAAAACCGACACCCTGAAGTTAGCTATAGTCAACATTTTAGTTTTTCAATTTTTTATCTTGTTACGCCAAAGAAGTATAACTTCTAACTTGTGTACATAAGTACACACATACTTTTTGTATACTACGTATACTATTTGTGTAATATTGTAAAATATTATTACAGTGATGTATTTCAATCAAGTGATAACTATATTCCTACTACAGTGCTTTATCCCCATTCTCTAAACTAGTGGATACTTATTTCAAAATATTATAATGTCAGTGGTCTCATATTGATATATATCATGAACAATAAGTCCTCTTCTATGAGTATGGAATACAGCCACTCCAATAAATGCTAATTTCTGTCTATTACTTTGACGTTGCATACATAAGTAATTTTGTCAGCCTTGATTATTCTTTTTGTTCCTCAAAGCGAGCATTCTACCGTGATTTTTAATTTTTGGGCTATGTTTGTAGCGAGTTTACCGTAATTAATTTTTTTAAACATGCTTGCGTGCCCAACTGAGCTAATGAAATGAATTATTATAATGAAGGGTCTTTAAGCCTTTTATTTCTGTACACAAGTTTATTCAAGGCTTTCCGGGTGATGTATTAAAATTGTGACGTGTTGAAGAGCAAATGTGTTTTGGGAAGTTTGGCTAACTAAGCTCGTTATTTAACGTGAGCTTTAAACATTGTATCTTGATTAAAGTTCTGTTTTTAGTAATTAAGTTAGTCAATGATTTGTGACGAAATATTATAATATTAGTAAAAGAAATGCTTTCACCTTATCGAAAGGTTTGAAGGTAAGGTCGATATGTTATCGGCCAAATAAATTGTTATTACTATTACTGATTTTTTGCTTTTTAGTAATTCTTGCCCTAAGTTTTTATTTTATCAGATTGCACTAGTTTATACTGCTACAATAATTAATAAGTCACAAATGAAAGATGAAATAGTTACCAGGAATTCAAGTGAATGGGTTTAACACTGTTATGAATAAATTTAAGACATTCTTAGGTTTAGCGAAACTATTATACAATCATTTCAAACACATCAATTTCTCATGTCTGCGTTTTCTGAGAATCTGAAAAATAATTATTTTTTAAATTACCGTGAACTGTGTAGCATAGGGTAAGCATAGAGTAATACGCACTATCTTAAACAGTAAAAAGTAGAAGCTGCAGTATCATAATGTACTCTCAGTTTCCAATAATTATTTTTAACTTCTTAATAATTTTGTTGACAGGCGTTTTAAAATTAATAAAGAATGTCATTTATACTATTACACTATATAAGTAAAACCCCAAAATATACTCGTTAAAATAATGTGGGTCAAAAATTATCTCATCCACTTTCCTGAAGCAGTTCAGAGTCGTTTAAAAAAATTAAGGTTAACAATATTGGGAAAGAGCGGGTCAGCGAAGGGGAATGAACGGTTCAGTCGACAGAAAATGTTAATGGGTATTCGACCATTGCCGGTGTAAAAACAACGGGATACCGTTTTTTTGTTTCCCTAATCTGTTACCAGTTAATAAAAAAACAAAAACAAAGTAATCCATTATCATTATTTACAGTTGCCTTAGATGGATAAGCAACGACAGATCGATCGTTCAGTCTTTTGTTCTGTCGATAATGATGCAGAGTTTAGGATTAATGTACGTTGTTATGCTTCGGTAAATACTGAGCGATGACTGTTCAGTAACATGGGAAACGGCGTCACAGCTAAAATGATAATTTATTAATGCACGGATTTATGGTCTTGGGTTTTGATGGCTGTATTTCTTCCAACAAGCATACAAAATAAACGAGCTATGAAATTAATTTCTCCGGGAGTATTTACTGGCATTAAACTGATATATTATATATACTGAAACATTCATTAAAAAAATTATTACCGCTTACAGGTATATATGTAAATAATGATAAAAAGAAAATAACTCCATCTTATTATTTTGTCCATGTCAATGCTTATCGTCTTATATCATATTCGTCAAGTCACATATTCTTAAGTCTAGCTTGTACAATGTATGTACATATCTTTTAAGAAAAAAAAAACTCATATTTAAAGAAATGTATTTACTCTATATCTACTCTATAAAAGCTTCTAATATTCTGATACTGTGAGCTCTTTAAAAAGTACACTTGGTACTTTAAAATTCCATAGGTTGCAGTAGCCGTTTAACAATTACTTGTGCCTAAAAAGGGCAAAAAAAGTAACGGAGTAGATAATTATGATTTAAACTGGACTAGCAACAATTTAAACGAGTTATATCACTGTAAAAATCTCAGTGATATCTCGAAGTGATTAGGTTAAGGTTCAAGTAAGAAGTCCGTTATAATACAAGCAAATTATTTCTTGTTTTTCATCGCCTGAGTGTGATCTATCCGTGTCGTCATGTATTAAAAAAATTGAAGTGTGACTACCCTTAGATGTCGTGTGACAGCCCTACAAGGAGAAGGACAACTTGAACCAAATCCAGGCCAGTGTTATGCAGTTGGCTAAAACTCTCTTTCTTTTAAAGGCTGGTGATAACTTGCACCACCAGAGTCTAATTACCCATCCTCCTCTTGACAATGAGATGTACCGGTGACTTGGGCACACCGTTATTACAGCGGTAAGACCCGTTATGGAGGATTAGCTCGAGAGGCATCGGGGGAGCTTCTCATACCAGCTGATATAGGTGATCATAAAGCATGGATGCAACTGTGTCTGATCCACAAGGAGCTATTGCCTGAATGCCACCACTTCCATGGCCAGACCGTGGAAACAGCATTCCACACGCTGGCAGTGTCCAGCGCGGGACGAGCCGAGGCGTGATCTCGAGGTGTGGTGAGGCCACCAGCCACTAGCCGGGGTGGCGGTGCCTACAAAGACCTTTTCTTTCTGAATACAATAGAAGCGCTAGGGTACCTACATAGGGGAGGGGCTACCTATAAACAGTGGGTGGCCCAAGGTACGTTGGGGTTCCAGGAATTCCCTTTCGAGGTTACACCTGGTTCTAGTTCCAGAGACGGTGTGTGGTTTTTAGTCGGTTCGAGTCCAACATAACCACCAGCCGGTGGTATCCGAGGGGACTTTCGCATAAAAAAAAGTGTACCAGTGACTCTTGAGTTGTAGGTACTTACCATCAAGTATTTCGTTCATTTGATTGCTCCTTAAAAAAGTGACATAGTAAGTTAGCAATACTTTGGTAATATCCGGTAGCCCGTTTAAAAAAGTATGTTCTTTTATTATTACTTGTAAACTTAAGTAAATTAAATATCGACGCTCAAATGTGCTAAAGAATGAGGCTGCGAAGAGTGGAAGCACCCAAGTGATTAATGCCGCACATTCAGGTACTAGACCACTTAATTAATGATTGTTTGCTACAATTGGCTATATAACACCCCTATCAGAGAGGTATTCCCATTTGCAGTATTTTTTGTTACTCGGATAAGTATTTCTCTTGTCGTAAATTCTGTTCTATACTTCGACTAATAAGATGATAAAGATGTTTTCTGGATTTGTGAAATCGTTTTTTTTTATTTATTTCATAAGCGACGATCGCGGTTGATTCCATGGTTTTGTTTCATAAAGATAATAATCTATTTTAATGAATTAGAATATTTTATGAGCCTTTGCCACCTGAGACATTATTATATAAATTAACACCTCATTCATCAAAACTAATTCAGTAGTTTAGACGCTACGGTGGAACAAACCAAATATAATTAGACTGCCCAAAATACTTCACCCTAGTAGTGTAAAATTAGATAACAGTAGTTGTCTTTATATTTTTGTATTTATTATACTTTATGAGTGGGGTCGGTTAATGCATGCTCAGCTACTGTAAGCTATTTAAGATATTCCAATATAGTAAAGTTAATGCAGTGACAAAGACTAAACGCATAGTTAGCTATATATATGACTAGCTAAATTGGTGACCCCGATGAGACCATGGTCTGGTCTATGCTACGGTATAAACTTAACTATATTGGAATATTTAATAAAAGGATTAAAATAATTATAAGGGATATATTTCGCACCTAATTCAATAAACGTACATTGGGTTTCGGTGGAGCGGACTGACTGCTATCGGTGATTGCATCATCGCGACCCCACACTTTAACCTACGCTACTAATTAAGTTTCTAAAATATTTTTTTACAGAAATATGTTAACTGTAATATATAGATATTTGATAAACTATGACTAAAGGAAGTATAAGTAGTAAATGTACTGGCTACGAACGCTTTCAAAACATTCAAGCAAAAATATTAAAATTCACTTAAGAGTACCTATACAAAGTCTGTAGTCATTGTTATAACTAAATACTTGGCAATTTCCAAGACTAAATTTCCTTACAATAAACTCCGTTCAAAATGATTAAATATTAAGTTACGTGAACTCCTAAAACTTTACTACATTAAAGTCTTGATTGTGAACACAAGTACTTTATTATGCCTGTTGCTAAAATCTCTTTTGAATTTTATCGACAAACGAGTAAATCATAATTAATTCATATGCGATCATTATTCTTCGTAATACGTATAAAGCACGAAGATCTAAATTCACTTCAAAGTCTTCCAATGTAACTGTTGCCATACCTTGACATATTTTGGTCAAAATCGGCTTCGCACCTTCTACCTACTGCTAGTATTGATGAATTCTTACCATGTATTTCACTGAATAAGTGGCGTTGTCGAACACCCAACCTTCGATACATCTTACTGAATTAGAGTTAGAATTTTTTTTAATACGGTCAACGTCATTAGCTGTCTAAAAATTCTACAACTCAGAAGTAAGTTACAAAGAAAAATATCTGAGGCAAAAATCATTATGAGTCGCAGTAAATTCTTATACATACCCAGCCAAAAAATAAACAGCAGTGGGATGTCTTACAAGACTGTACTTGTAAACATCTGGCACGTCTGAGAGTGCGGACAGGAACGGTGGCAATTACAGAGAGCGGGACATCTGCGTCGGTTGGCTTATATGCAATAAAGTAGTGGTGTAGGAAGAATGTCGAAGTTTTGACGCGGTATATCTTTGTATGACTAGCTTTTACCTGAGCTCCATCCACTTGTATATCAGTTACTGCGGTGATCATTTTTGAGTGTGATACTCACAAATAATATGACCTTTTGATTATTGATTAAAATTATGTCACCAATGTAAAAGAATTCTCAAAGCGAGTTCTGTTAATTTTAGGTATTAGAATTTACAACCTCACAAACTTTATCTTTTTATAATATTACTGCAGACTAGCAATCAGTGAGAATATAAATATAAAACACAAATATTTTTTTTAGTTTGTAGGAAAACAAAATCATATTTCTTATATCTAATAAATTATTTATGTTACGGAGGACTAACATCTAACTTTGTGACCTTTGTGATCAAGTAGATAACAGTGAGCCAGTCACAATTTCTCACTTGTAGCGATATACTAAATAAGTGATCAATAACATTTTTAATCAACCTTTGCACCTTTGAGACAATTATAGAGTATGGATAAGATTAAATAGACAATTAGGCAGGCAGCAGCAGATAATAATAATCAAGCGTACAATATCGTTTTTCTTTATTATTTACACGTAGTTATAAAGTCTTTTGGCAAAGCTCTTTTATTTTTTGCATATCACAATAATAAGTAAATAAATGATAAAATTGAAATGAATTTAAATAGTATTATAAAAACTCAAGAGGAAACCTAATATTATTTATTTTAACTTAAAGTTTGTTCGCCTTTCCTCGTTAAACCGCATACATCAAAGACCAGAGCGACAAAGCCCCAAATCTGCCAGTCTAGAACTCAAGAAAAAAGAACATTAGGATTGTGGAGTTTTGCGGCCGACGACTTGTTTATAGTGAATTTTAATGGTGTATAGCTTATTCTGGAATATAATTTGAATGAAAGTGTTGCTAAAAAGTTTTTATAATTGCCGTTTCAGAATAAATCAGCAATATATTTCAAATGATAGTAGTACTGTTTTAATTGAGAATGAAACGTTTTGTTTTATCTCGTAAAACTTTGTACGTATAAATTTTAAGTTGCCTTACAGCCGTTGTTCGACTTTTAATCAATTAATTATCTATTACTAAAACACATGTCTGATAATGGACTTTTAAGTAAAAGTAATACCACCGGCTTCAGTGCTTCTAAATCATAATATATTTAAAAAAAATTACAACTTTTAATATTGCACACGCTACAAATAGAAAGAAAAAAAGTTGAATAGCGAACTGATTTCTATTTTGGAATTGTTCAAAAGAGTATATTCCTAATTAGGTAGTACAATGAGTTATTCCAAATAATGGTTTGGTAACTCGAAATATCAGTGAGGTACTAGAAGCATTGTCAATATTGTCTAACCCTATTTATAAACGGAACAAACAAGGCGTAACATTAGTCAACCTTACCAGCCTGGCAAAGGGAGTATTCACTTCCCAGTTTCTGGTTTGACTGACTTATTTCAGTCAGTTTACGTCTTGATCCCCATTTCTACAATGGCATTACAGATATGGGTACTCTGCCATTCCCAATTTCAGTTTCCTTACTTTAAATAAAATAAATTAGTCATAAAGTTTGTAGTGTTTAACATTCTATATAAATTATATTGAGACATGTACAGGGAAATGGATACATGGACTGAGTGATTTCGATAACGACAGAATCCTATCATAAAAGTTACATTTCTTTTCGTCTTTGCCTTCAAGAAGAATAATAACTTGTCCTTTGTATAGTTAATTAGTGAAAACGCATCCACTGTTTTATTATTCCGTCGAATGTCTTAATTAATAAATAAAGGCGCGATGAAAAATAATATTAAGGCCACGGATCACCGTTTCTTTATTAAACAGAAACTATTAAAATTTCTTTTTGTTCCTTTATTAAAAAGTTTAAACATGTTCCCGGTGTTTACGATACTGCGAGGTTAGTAAGTTATAAGTTAAAGGATGCCCCGCGGACATAAAATGTAGATGTAATAGTGGGATGTTCATTACAAGTTATATACCTAGAGCATTATTTTTAGGGTTACGTAGTCTTTGCAGTAAGTCATTTATTTCTTCTACTTCTTCTGCTGTCTTACTGAGACAGTTTGTATGTACATTGAATCATAAACTTTTAGTTTTGTATGAATGTAGAAAAGAAATATAGGGGATCCGTAGTAACGCATTCACGCTAAAGACTCTCCTACTCTCTCTACTCTCTCTCTCTCTCTCCTAAAGGCTCTCCTACGATAATACAATTTAACAAGCGAGAACTACTTTTAACTATATTGCTGTAGGACAGGTCGACAATTGCCATTAAAAAGTGTTTAGCTATTTGCATTGACCTAGGGTTTTATTGTAACTCAAATAAATGTGATTAAAGACTAACTTCCCCGTCTAAGCTAGCAATCAATACCAAAACGAATGAAACTGCTTATGCTAGAAGCTTCCAAGTTTCAGTTTGTAACGTTTGGAGAGTAAATAAAATGAAGAAGAATTTTTGAAAATTCCCCAAGAGACTGCAAGAGTTGGAAAACTTTTGTATGGAAATTAAGTACACCTTTGGGGTTAGAAAAGAACAGAAAGAAAACTAAGGTGCCTTGTTTATAATACATTCTGCTACAAAGTATATGAATAAAGATATAATTAAGAAAAGAAATACCAAATTACTTTTTGAAAAAAAAATACCAAAGACTTCAAAGGACTTCCTTAAAACTTATTTGCTTTTAAAACTCAACTTACGATTTATTCAAGTTACGAGACTAAATAACAAAAAATCTTACAAGAGAGAGTTGTCGGTAGTAGATTGTTATTTTAAAAAATATATTAGGTTATATTCGAATGAACATTGGCTTATGATACATTTTTAATCGTAGTCTACTCTATAAGTACAAAAATTGAGTTTGTAATTGTAAAACGCAGAATACTAAATTTTACTTTCATCACGTAATTGCCTACGGTTTACTCTTTAGCCTTAAGCCCACGTGTATGTCGGTTATCGTTTTTTTATCCTTTCTCAAAAATCAAAAAATCATCATGGCTGATTTTAATGAAATCAAACAGTCAAAGTAACTTTCGATTTATAATATTATAATAATCTAGAAAGAACCTTGTACCTTGAATTTTAAACAATCTAAATTCCTTCCATGTTGACAATAACTCGAATAAAGCAATATTATGTAATTTCAAGTTTAGAATCCTTAGCTTCAAAAGTAAATACATCACGTCGTATGTTACAAACGATAAGAAATACGTTAAAGTAAGCTTCCACGTAACATAATACGCAGATAATTTCTAAGTCGAATAAACTTTGCAACTTTTAACTTT
Organism: Hyphantria cunea; assembly: GCA_003709505.1. Taxonomy (NCBI): domain Eukaryota; kingdom Metazoa; phylum Arthropoda; class Insecta; order Lepidoptera; family Erebidae; genus Hyphantria; species Hyphantria cunea. The sequence goes on from PKRV01000054.1 coordinate 398,136, forward strand.
CAGTGAGTCCCCTGTTCTCGAATTCACAAAGGTACTCTGTATCAAAGAAACTAACTTACGCCAAATAATTATCAACTTTTTGTTCCTTTTTACAAGGCTCTATTTAGTTTGTGATTCTTTTCATTGAGTATGGTTCAGCCGAACAGAAGCGAAGGTGGAAAGTTAAAAAAGCAACACAGCCGTTTCTTACGTGTTTGCCCGACAAACTGTTCATTGCAGGTTGTTGAGAGTAAAGTAAATATTTAGTGTTTATGCCAGGAAAATTATTAAAATATAAAATGATTTTTTTTAAATATGTTCAAGTCATACGAGAGACTTCGTCCACTGGGATCCCCTGGGGGATTCATTTGGAATTTTCGTCCACACTGATCCCCTAGGGGAGTTTTTTGAATTTCAATTCCATTTTGAGCTAAATAAAAAAAGAATTGTTACTTGTAAATAACAAGATTGTGCTTTTAAATCTTTGTAAACAACCCTTTCGTATTCCTAATATATTTGTAAGACAATCGCACTTCGTTAAGTAGTTTATTCTAACTCTAACTAAACTAAAAATTCTAACGGTTCGCATATTTCTACCTTCATCATACACTTTTATTATTTGTGTGAAACTATAGTTGCTACTTTCCATATTCGATATTGTGTGTTAAGTGGTATTTTATCACTAGAATTTGTTTACTCAGAACATGTGCTTGTAACAAAATTATTAATTTTCAAATATAAAGTGTTAATTTGTTTGTAAGTCCTAACAGAGTATGAGATTACTCCTAGTAACAGGTTATTTTTTTTTTTTTTTTTGGAACGGATTTAGTGAAGTTGTAAGACATGACATGGTAAGCTAGTGCTTCACTATTAGCAAGTTTAAGCACTTAATACTATAGGTACCTTTATTAATAAAAGTACTATTAAGCTCACTACTATATCAATTTTTATTGTTAAATGTTCTCATTAAGTGAAATTTGTTGTTAATGTTTTTTGAGAAAAATAAAGTTCTTTAGCAACATTCATAGTAGCTAGTGCAGAAAAGAGCTAAAGAGTTGTTCATTTATTTAGACATATTTTTTACTGTTAAAAAAAGCAATGGTGCCTATTATCCCTCCGAGCAGTGGCGATATTAATCGCATGCTGTAACGTTACATATCCTTCCAAAATGTTACAACCTTTTGTTCATTTATAAACTGAAAAATAAAATAAAAAATATTATTTGGAATAAAAAATGCATTTTTAGTCAGTATTTATTTAGTAAAATTATGCTGTAGTCAAAACATTTATACGTCTGGTGAAGATACTATACTATTAATTACATGGATGGAATCAAGTGGTGTACAATTGGAAAGGCCAATATCTAGGTGTGCACTGCAATAGGCTGATAGTAGTGATGAAATACTGGTTAGAAAGATAGTGTATCTTTGTTCAAAAATATCCTAAACTAAATAACACTATAACAGTAGATAAAAATATTATTAACAATATATTTATGAACCTGAAATTCATGGCTTTTGTTGACAACAGCAAGTTTCCTTATTTAACATTTCTATGGTGGCTAACATGATCGTTAGTACATATGACCTTCTGAGCTTTTAGCCAGTTTCATTACATAGCATATTATGTGAAATTGCCTTATTTACGAGTGGCAAATAAGAAAACTTTTTATTGTAGCCTAAGGTCATGAATTATATTCAGCAATATTTTTTTGGGGTTAAATTTAGTGTGTGCGTGGCGCATGGCCATGAAGTTTGTATTGGGTCGAAATAAATATTAAATTCTAGGTAGGACTTGATTGGATCGGAAATGGCTTGTAATCTGTTCTATTACATTTATATAGTTTAATAACGACGGTTGTTGTATTTATAATTTATATGTCGCTATTAGGTCAAAAATTATTGTACTGAATAGTCTAATAAATATTTCAAATCATTAACTTGATTTTTAATATTTTATTTCTTGTAGAATAGAATACACTATATTGTACACCAATTAATACAAATTACATTAAAGAGTATATCCATTTAAGGACCATGTACATATGACGACTTTATCGCTATAAAGCAATTGCTTACAGGCAACCTTTGGATGGGCAAGTAGAATGTAGCAAGAGAAATTCATGGGTAGTTTTGGTATTTAAAAAAAAAAATATATAGGAATAGAATGAATAGAGAATTAAAATTATTATACACATTAATATAAATAACTGAATATTATATAAAATAATCTACAAAATCCACATATCAATATCCACATATCCATTAAAAATGCTGACAGCTGCTTACTTCCTAATAAAATCCGCAGTTTTATTCGCATCAGTGTCGATTTAGTCAATCAATGCTTAAAAAGTGGGCTACGGGTCGTTTCAGTGTATAATCTAGGCTTGTACCCAATTTCTTTGAGGTTCTTTCAGCCGCTCTGGCGTCATTGAGTACCGAATGTCCATTCATACTTTCACATTTATAATAGTAATAAAATTTAACTTTTGGCACGCTTACAAAGGTCGAATAATACATATGTAAATTAGTTTTACAACTTTCGCGATCATGATATTATAGGTGACCTCATTATATTTCTAAATCAGGACGTTTTTGTGATTTTTGCTAATTTTATACACCTACCTTTTCGTCGAGTCGTGACGATCCTGGTCAGTAGTTGACTGAGAATTGGGTCCATTAAAATTTCGATTATATCACTTAAAATGTATAAATTTGATTTGCCTTTTTGATTTTGTTCAGTTCAATTTAGAATAAACTCAAGATTCTACCTTGAGTGTATGCTTCTTGGGCCACGATGAATTCATCACAAAGGGTGGTACTACCCTCTCATAGAAGACCTACTTAAAATGACTGCATTCATATTTTTCCTTTGCTATTCTTATGGAGAACATTTAAAACGTGTCACGTGTGATGTTAAATACATGCTGAATAAATTACCTACGTAATTAATTCTTATAACTTTTAATTTAAGAGTTTAGTTTAGTGTTTTTTTTTTCAAGAGAAACACCACTAATTGGCGCTTATTCTGTTGTTGAAATCACTAAACTAAAATTCTCTAAAATTTGTTTTTGGGTCATATACTTTAATCTCATCTGTTTACAGTCTATTTTGCGATCTGTCACATCTTAGTTTTCACTATATTTAGTTCAGTACCAAATTAAAGTTGATCAGAGGTACACGCTTGTTTATTAGTACAAAAAAAACCCAAATGTAATTTAGTCGGCACCTATTTAGGCGACGACGTCTAAGTTCAGTGTGGCATGTCAAGTTTTACGTCACATCTTACACGCTTTAAACGTTCAACACAAGACGTTCACATTGTAACATAGTAACAAGCATATGTCGCCGTAGACGTCATGATGATTGTCTTACAAGTAGCTCTTGTGAGAACTCATTTGTATGCAGCATCTGTATTTAGATTCTGAACGTCACCTGTGAATTCCTGTACTGTGGCATACGAGTAGCTAGTTTAGTGAACCTACAATTTGGTTCCATCAATAGATAATATTACCCGCAGTCTTAAATTCAGACTTCATTTAAACAGTCATATGAAGCTGATTGCGATCTGCACCGAAGAATTACAGCAAATTGTCTTATTATTTTCTTGACATAGTATATTTTATATACTAATGAGAGATATTTTTTTGATTAGAGCTTTCACACATTATGGAAAACACACACACATGTATAAACATGTGTTATACACACATGCTATTAAAATAATGTAACCAAAACAGACCCATTTCACTCTTTAGAATGAAGCTAAAAAAAATAATATACAAATATCGTTCGGGTTCCGCAGCAGCTATGTAATCCAATTGCAGCTCACAGAGGGTCCCTAAATCCAATTTTCCGTATCGCGCCTCCTACGGTCGAAGGAAGAACATCCGCCTAAAATAACATATCATGTTGCTCCAACTCAACACTTTGTTAAGCGACTTGATAACTCTATCCTCCTTACATAAACGCATGAATATTCTGTTTTATTTTTTACATCAGTAGATGGTATAGACAGTAAATAGTATTTTCTACTTGGGATCTTAGAACTAAAGTAAGTAGCTCATTTGTTTGTCTATTAAATTTTTACGAAAACTTTATACACACTCGATAAGGTTCCTCAGTGTTATCATCATTGTGGGAATAACGTACCGGACAACAATGCTGCAAAAAGAAAGGAAACTTAACGGAACCCATCTGGTAAGCGTGGGATACTGGGACAAAACCTCCTTTCCGAGAAGAAGCCTGTGTCTGGCAGAAGACTATAACGCCTGTCGTTGTTATGTGAACACTGTTATTTCTTTGTTTTATTAGCTGTTATGCTTTGTTGACTATTATTTATAAGTGATAATATCATATTCGTATAAAAACTGTTATTTCTATCTAAATAGATTATTTTAACAGGACAGAACAAAATTAATCCGAATAGAAGGAAACGTAGTGGAATAAAGTTTCGATCCACTCTGTTTTCTGAACGGAGCGCAATAAAACCAAATGGTGGGGAATGAAACAGAATAGAATAGAATATACTCTGTTGTACACATTACTGCAATAGTATAATATGTCTGTATCGAAAAATTGAGAGGCTAAAAATGATAACAAGAGTTAAAGGTTGGTTTACTTTTACAAAATACGTAAGCATATTTTGTTATCTTTGGGATAATCCTGTAAACGCCGATTGACTCTAGTAGGACTAGTCTAAAAGTTGTATATTTATGTGAAGTACACCATGATATGAAGAGAGAACTACGGGTGGTTGCCCGTTTGAATGTATGCAGATATATTCTTTGGATTCTGAATTTCCGGGTTTCTAAACTCTGAATAAGGCCGGCCTCGATTTGGTCGATTACAATCTTACAGAAACAGTAGATAAAAATTTCTTTACCCACGTTTGTATACCGCTGTTTTCAAATCCACTAACAAATTCAATTCTAAAAATTGGTCCTAAATAACTATTTGACTGCACAGATTTCATAGTTGCTTAAGTAACCACCGCCTTTCACTATGCTAAGTGTTGTGAATTGAAATACCGTGAAATGAAATGATAAATACGAATATTCTTAATGCCGAAGTTGTCTTTTGAAAATACAAAATAAATTATATTTATGTCAATTGTGTTTCCACTGATGGAACCGTTGCTATGATACATGTATATACTCATTAACTTTATTATCGTAGATTCACAATGACCATTACATATAGCATAAATTCAGCTTAGGGTCTCTTCAAATATTCTTTCAGCTAATGTAATTTTAAATCTATATTGACAACCTAAGTGGATTTTTGTCATTACAATCATTTTCAGCTAAAACACGTTCACTGCTGGACATGGGCTTCTCCCAAGAATCCCCATGATAACCAGTTTTATACTGCATTCTGTTTGGATCTTTGTAATTTACATCATTTCAACGAAAATTGTCTTCACCCTATTTCGTTAATGAAGCAATCTAAACTACGATTGAATTTGAATAAGATTAAGTTCCTTATAAAAGTATAGCATTAAACTTTAAGTAGTGGTTCTTAAAAAGTTTGTAAATATTCATTATTGTGTCACTTTTTCTCTTTAACTATTTAAACTGCTTGCTTCAATTTTATTAAGTGAACAAATGGCAAGCATTTGTTGATTTAATAAAATTAGAGCAAGCAATTTAAATATTAGTATAACAATCAGTTGAAATACGAAATAAAAAAACGCAAAATTTTTTTCTTGCAAAAAATATCGAATTATTGAAAATACACCGTTACTGATTATATATTTCGTTTGTAATAAAAATTCATTCTGCTTTTTGAGTTGTTAGTTTTTAGTTTTCTACTATAAATGAGAGTTCCCGTTCCATGATTCATTTTGTATCTCGTATTGCAATTTTTTTAGTTAGTAAGTCTATAAAAAGACCTTTTATTTAAGGAATAGGTGGCAAGCGAGCAGACGTATCGCCTGATGCTAAGTGATTACCGACGTCCATGGACACCCGCAATACCAGAGGCGTCACAAGTGCGTTGCCGGCCTTGGGGGATGGGAAGGGGGATGAAGGGAAGGGTTGGCTTTTTCTTTACCAACTTAAAGAAATAAGTTGTAAACAATTTTACTTATAATAAATAGAAATAAATTAAACAATCACTTCTTCTCCCTCATTGATACTGAACAACAACCCATAATGTCCTACTGCTGGGCTCGGGTCTCCTCTCAGGAGAGGGTTAAGGCCGTACGTCCCCACGCTGGCCAAGTGCGGGTTGGGGACTGACAAGAATACGTTGTGGCTACGTAAAATCTTGCCGTTGGATGTTTTTAAGCCGCCCGAAGGCCCCCAACTAAGCTTCACGACTGTTATCGTATGATAACAACCGGGACCGACTGCTTAACGTGACCTCCAAATCACGGAGACGCTCATGGTAACATGCCACCAGCGGTCACCCATCCAGGTACTGACCGCGCCATCGTTGCTTACCCTCGATGATTGTTTCTAATCACCGAGTGCAACTGGGCTATGAGCGCCTATTGCGCGCATTGATACTGATATCTACACTATTTTCTAATTAAATTTTATGCGAAGCTACTGTAACACCTCGTTTGAATCGGATTTATGTATTGAAATATGGCATAACTGCGCAGCTCTCCCACGCAGTTACTTGAATGCTAAAACAAATGACAGTAATACAACTGTTGAATGTTTTATTATATGTTTGCGGCGAAAAATATGGCTATGAATATTTTGTTTATTAACAATTAAAATATTACTACTGTTGACAGCGACTGTCTGTTTTCTCACGCAAAATATTTGTACCTAGGCACAAAAACAAACAGTTTCTGTTGTTATTCGAAAATCCGCGGTTGACTAATTCCGGAGCTCGTTTGATTCTGAAAGCGAAGTTTTATAGAATTTGCATGCCACGTAACATTGTTATCGTTGTGGGAACAACAGATTGGGTCTATGAAATCCTTGCGCCTTGTTATTTTCACGGCAGAGTAACTGGTTGGATTCCATTAATGTCTACTAACGACCGGACGCACTTTGGATTGGGGTTTAAAAGGGTTGAGTGGTTTTGTAGAATCGTTCTGATAAAAGGGGATAGATGTTAAGCTTTTAGCGATTTAAAGATGTCCCATCGAGTGTATTAATATCGAACTAAATGATTCAATCAGAATCTCTTTTCTGAAGGTTAACCGACTGTCTTTAAGTAGGGAAAAGTAGTGTTATGTAAAATAATCTGGATTAGACACCTAAATCAGTCGTCTTATTTATGGAAAAATGTAAAAATTGGTTGAGCATAAAACTGCTTGAATATCTATTTAAATTAGAGATCAGAGATCAACGCACAGCCTAAACCGTTTAACCTAGAATCCTGAAATTTTGCTTGTAGGTTCTTTTTAAAACGTTAGTGAGCACTAAGAAAATAATTTAGGAAATGCCACCCCTAAAGGGGTGAAATAGGAGATGGAAATATATACTTCTGCGCGAACGCAGCCGCGTGCAAAAGCAAGTTAATATTAATTCAATAAGATTTACAAAAAATAGTAAGTAAAATTAAAATTATATGTAATAAGTTCATAAGACATTGAAGAAACTTATCTTACTTAACAGCACTTAGCAATCTACACCTGTTGCTTAAGGATCTCCTAGTGAAATCAGCTCAAAATGTCTGATACAAATCAAAATATATATTTATTTATTTATACATCATGCACTTGTTGTACAAAGGTGGAATTAATGCCATGAGGTATTCTCTTCTAGGAGACCTTCAGGTGATGTAGAAATATGATCTATGATATGAAATATGATCACCAACGAAACACAACAGTACGAATGCTATCATTTTATGTTATCTTCTGTGCGACAGTAGTTCCACCCCGGTCCAGTCGACCGGTTCGTGCTGAAATCAGCGCGGCTCTACTACCTTTCAATATTGCCAAACCAATTCGAGTTCAAATTTTTCTTTCATCCAGCGAAAACTCATTTCTGCTACAAGTTTTATACAAACAATGTTAAATTATGGTTGAATCCTTTCGATTTCCCGTTTGTTTTGATTTCATAAGCCCGACGACCCATTTGGTTCCCACGAGTAACATTCTAAACAAAACTAAAAACAAACTTATGAATATTCGCTTCTGTAGCCTTCTGTTATAAGCTTGGCGGGTGTCAATCGTGTTGGAGCATGCGCAGTATAACCCTTAGCGATGGCTTGCGTGAGTTTGCCAGTAATTGGCCGCACGCCGTTCAGTCCGAACCAGTTACGACAGGTTTTACTGAACCTCAAGGCGATTGCCGCGCGCGTCTTGAACTATATAGATGAAAGTGTTTTTTTCTGTATTTAATATTTAAATTGATGAACAAACAACGCAATACATAACTTAAGTGTGTGTTTAAAAAAAAATATAATTATATTTTAGTTTATCTTACTTTTACATGTTATAAATAGTTGTTAATTGTTTGAAAACTTTGAACTAGTTGTGTATTCCCATGTGACTAAGTTGTGAATGGATGTATAATATGTAGGTGAGTTTTTAACTTAATATTTACGATTTGAAGTGGGTTTAATTATTTAAACTCTTGTATAAAAAGTAGTAAGGCCTTCCTGTGGTGTGTTTTGCGTAAATTTTTTGACTACAGTAAAACTTTCTTTGATTTGAATTAAAATAAGATTTTTTCTTATTTACGACTCCTAGTAGTTGAGTAAACGAGTGTATGGTTAAATCGTGATAAAGGCCCATCACATATATAGTATTTCATGGTCTCTATACTGTTCCACTTAAAAATATAAAACATTTAATGAAAAAAAGATATTTCTACATTGAATAATATTAGTTCAATCTAAATACATTGTACTAATATTATTCAATGATGAAGTATAGAAATCTATACTTTTTAAATTAATATTGTGTAACAGACCAGTCCAGGCCAGGCCAGGCCAGACCAGGCTGTGCGTAATAGTTATAAAAAAACAAAAAGAATTGACTTGTGTATGAATTATTTATAAATTTATAAATATATAATAAATAATATTCTATTTAACTATCGCATGGCCCTTTTACGCTAAAGACGCTTACAAAAGAAATGATCTCGAGCAGGTAATGTCTTAGAAATATATAATATTTATCGTTTAATAGGTTGTGATTCTTTAAATTTTTTTTAATAGTCTGCAAAGAAAACGGTGGCATCTGGCATAAATTTGTTTTTCATTATGTTTGTGAAACTGTATCATTTCTTTTGTTTGTATTTTTTGGGTTTATTTTATGAGTAAAAAAAATAAATTATTCGATTTCATTTTAATGAAAGAGATGTTATTCAATTTTTGTTTACATCAATAAAAATAAATAAAATTGGAATGATTGTTTCAAAGATTATAATAACAGCTTTTTACTGAATGCATACAGTATGCACATATATATTTTGTTTTGTTATTTTTGTCTGTCTGTGTGCTTGTTTCGATCTGACCAATTTTAACGCGACTTTCACTGGCAGATAGCTGATAATATTAGGAGTAACTTAGGCTGATTTTTTTAGGCTAGCTTCATCCCGTTGCGATGCCCGCGGTTACAACAACAAGCGTGGGTAACACCGCGGGGCTAAGCTAGTTAATCACAATTCTTTTTTAAAATGAACTGGCTATAGCATGATTAGTTTTTGTTACAATGCTTTTGTTAAAAAACGTTTTGCAAAATTATTCCTGTTATTTTTAATGTATATTTTTATGTTTGAAATTATATAAAAGTTCACGATAAAAATTAAATATATTAAATATAAGTTTTCACACGCGGTTTCACTCAAATTTAATAAGAATAATAATAATATACAGTAGTAAATTTAATAATAATAATATACAGTAGAAAATCATATAAAATACATTTCTCCTGTTTTCGTACTAATAAATATCATCTAACATCGTTTAATTTTAAAAAGTAATGTCAACAACAGCGGCAAGGCACGTAGTGTCGGAGTTGACTTAAAGAAGTTGTCGACCCGCCCACTTTACTGTTTATTGCTAACATAAATACTTGGCTAACTAAAAAGAGACAACTCAGAGTACACACTGGTCACTAACAACCCTTAGACAGACTTTTAAACAAATATTATCCGTGGCAGAGCCACGCTTCGGCATGAATGGGCCGGCTCGACCGGAGTGATACCACGGCCTCACAGAAAACCGGTGTGAAACAGCGCTTACGCTGTGTTTCATCGAGTGAGTGAGGATACCGGAGGCCCATACCCCAATCCAATGCCCCCTATCCCTCTCACCATCCCCCTTCCCCCCAGGCCGCCACAGTATGGGTCACCATGCTGCATTGTTCTTTTTCGCATTGAGGATGGTGGCCACCACTCTTGGATTCTGCTAATGCTTTCCATCAGGCAGGGCAGAGTCATTTTGGCAGTTTAAATATATATAAAAAAAATAAAATAAAAAAATAGCGCTGAAAATTAGTGGCCCGTCGGCACTATCTTGATAGGTCTTAGTTGGAAAACATATGCATGATCACTTGATAAATCTCTATGTAGGGGAGACTAGGGCTGGTTGACAAAGTTCTGTCTTAAAGGTATCTTTCTTTTGAGTATATTAATTTAGAAACAGGTTCAATTAATAGATTTACTATTGAGCATTGGAAAAAAGTGGCAAAAAGCACTTAATTCATTATGACACAGAATACAGGCCAGTTTTTTTAAATATTTTTTATTGAATAGTCAAATAAGCTGGCCCTATCGCCTGATGCAACACCAGAGGTGTCGTAAGTGCGTTGCCGGCGCTTTAAAGAAGGAGTACGCGCTTTTCTTGAAGGTTTGAAAATCGTATTATCGACAGTTCTTGTAAAAAACGAAAAAGATGTCAACTACCCCACGCTTGGGGTAGGTTGACTATTCACCTGAGCGTTCGACGGTCAATACCATGATGTGCCTGAGAGCCGTGACTGAGGAGGTGGTGAGCTGTGGCAGCGTGGTGTTGGCGGCGTCTGTGGAACGTGGGCAACGACTGGGTCCTTCGAGAGCGTCTCCTCTCCGGGCTTGGCGTAATCTGTTACGCCGATGACACATTGGTCACAGCCCGGGGGGCTAACTTCCAGGAGGCGGCGTTCCTGGCCACCAGGGGTGTCTCTCTGGTAGTTGAGCACATCGAGGCCCTGGGCTTGCGGGTGGCCTTGGATAAGTAGGTACATACATGAAACGGACACAAAAAACAACCAGACACAGAACAAAAATTTCTGGATCACACAAGGTGTTGTCCCATGTGAGATTTGATCCCACAACATTTAGCACATGCAGTCTGATATGATTGGGCTCTCAATCACACCCTAGGTCATAGGTTTTTTTTAACTCTGACCGAATGCACAGTTGCAGCATCTATAAGTTAGCTATACTTTTTGCCGAGATTGTTTATATTTCGACGATCCACTCAGCGCTTCAGGTGACAGAGGGCAAAGAAAATAAAAAGACAACTCTAAATTGCCAATACGAGTACGAACTGATACTGTTAGAGACGCATTACTTTTATACGTTTTGATACAAGTTAAAATGGAAAGAAACCTCTACGCAAGCTGTTATTCGAGTAATAATTCACATAAAAAGCCTTACATTACGCCGGGAAAAATATACTGATACTCTTAAACTGATGCTGGGCTAATATTAACCAAACATAGCTAAGAACCACTGCAATGAAACTGGCTTACAATTGAAAAAAGCTGCTTCGAAATAGGTCCATTCGATTGAGAGCTACGATACCACGGAAAGACACACCCACACACAGATAGACATCGATGGGGAACTTATAACACTCATCTTTTTGCGTCGGGGGATAATGAATAGTGATACTTGTTTCAGTTAAGTCACCTAGATATTTTTGAGTTATTCAAAATGAATTTTGTAATAACATCCAATTAAATTACTATTAACTTGTGTTTGCTTATGAAGTGCCGTCACATCACAAACCTAGTGCTTGTTAAAAATACTAAGTGTTGCCATCCATATTCCTATTGTGTATCCTTGCACTCCTTTTTACATTATGAAGTATTTATTTATTTAATCTGCCTGCAATTATATTGCTTAAGGCCCACTTAATGCCAAGGGCATTATCTTCAAGTCAACTTTTGGGTAATGCAGATCTGCGTGTGGAAGGTGTATTATTGAAGCAAGTGAGAGTGAGAGAAGTGAGTATTGTAATTTATAATTGAGTAGTATTAATTCACTTTTACTTCTTCTATTTTTGTAACTATTACCTAACTCCTAACATTGTGTTGTTAGGTGTTATCTAATATGGTGAATGTTGTGCGCACCTGTAATGGGCACGCTTGCTTGGTAATATTTCTGTGTAATATTTCTGAGAGAGTGTCGTATGTCTACCATATATGCTGTAGGTACACGATATAAATAATTTATTTATTATAGTGTTGTAAAAACTAACTAAGGAAGTAAATACTGCAGGACAACCTTATTATTAGGAAAAAGAAAACTAAATACCACAATCATTATTTAACAGATTGAAGTTGCCGATATACAAGTATACATGCTAAGTCGCTCAGCGCACTATGGAAAAGGCTATGCTCGGCGTTTCTCTAAGCGACCGCATTAGTATAGGACGTCCACAGGCCAGGTGGAGTGATGATTTGCGCAAGATGGCTAACGAACCAAGTGACGTGCAATTCGAGAGGCCTATGTCCAGCAGTGGTCTGCGATATGCTAATGATGATGATGATAATGATGATGATGAAGTATATCTGACATATATCTCTCTGTACAAGACTTGTGAAATAGTAATATGTAGTTATCTGGCAGACAAATTTAGAATAATCTATCAAGAACGACAGAATATTTATCAGCGAGTGGTGAAACTGGGCCTTAGTAGTTAAGTTTAAACTCCTGGGTTATATTAATTGATGTTTGAAACCGACAGGATGTATGTAATTTTCACGTGGCTTATTCTTATACATGTCTTTTAATTACGGTGTCTGCTTATCTTATGATGGCGGTAATAATTTAACACAAGATGATTCGTCTGTTTATTGGTCCTTTTTAATCTAATAATAAGAAAAAGTTAACAAAAATATTACCCGTCTACGTAAAAATGTTTGTGAAAATGAGTATCTCTGATGTCATCCATGTTAGTAATTTTAATTTTTAGTAAGGCAAACAATCGCTTACCTAATCGGTGCCCATGGACACCCGTAACACCAGAGTGCACACACACAAGTGCGTTACCGACCTTTGGGGGATGAAGAAGGGGAGGGGACCTCTAATATCCAATGAGTCCAAATCTATTGACTCCCCATTCACAAAAAACGGGTCTGTAGTTTAGGTTACAATGAAAAATACAAACAAACATGACTGACAAAACTATTACCCTTCCCTTTGTCTTCACGGTAGTCGGGTTTGGTGAGAGCGAGACCGGAGGCCCAATGATGGAAAACCCTGAGTAGGCTGCCATGGTGTGAGTCACCATGCTGTATTGTTGAATTGTCTACATTCGCAAAGAGTATGATCATCACCATTCTTGGATTCTGCTTATGTTTTCCACCAGGCAGTGTAGAGTCAATTTGGCATATTTTAGCATAAAAAAATATTTATCTTGCTTTTGTCAAATACTTTATTGAACAACCAAATTTGTAAATACATGATCATTAAAAAAATAATAGCTAAAAAGCTAAAAAACAGAAAACTGTAGGAAAATAAAACTACATTACATTTAAGGAATATAATAATATAGTATATCCTGCTAAAGCAAGTTTTCAATTCCAATTACGTAACAAGCGCGATGTCGGCGAACAGTTCACAAACGCTACGGTCGTAGAAACAAAAGATTACTAGACTGCTACGTGATTCTCGTAGCATTCGTAGACGTTTATTGAGAAACTATGTAAGTAGCTACAACATCGTTTACTAAGAACTATGTTGTGCTCGTTAAGTTTTAGTAGAGCAAATCTCGAACACAGACATTATATGTCAGATATACTTCATCATCATCATCATTATCATAATCTTTAGTCTATCGCAGTTCACTGCTGGATATAGGCCTCTTTAATTGCACGCCACTTGGTTAGATCCTCGGCATCTCGTTTTTACTGTTTTAGTGAAAATGCGGGTAAGAAAATGCAGTCTTCTCTTTAATTTTTTTCCGTTTGCACTTCTTTTTGATAAGAGATAAAGTATTGATGACGAGTCCTCTACTGAATTAACTACAGAGTTTATTATAACTTAAATATTTCTTTATTTAAGATATTTAGATGGATCTCATATAGTGATAGCCATAATTATAGCTATTATAGCTTATTGAATTCTAAGTTATTCAACTTAGGAATCGATAAGCAGAAATAAACCACTGTGGTTTATTTCTGAATTTCCACTGTAAAGATCCTGAGAGTTATTCTTGATAAATACTTCAATTGATTTTTATTAGTGTAAATATTCTATATTTTAAAACCAATAAAGCAAAACTATTTAGTCATTATTCATTTCACAATAACCTCTAATTAACCGTCAGTTATTCTTTAAATAACAAGTTATCGTTCGTATTAAATGCTATATGGATGGATGGAGAAACAAGACGTAGCCCTGGGCTGACTACGTCACTCGAAAGAATGATGGCTGCCGGAGCAAACTGATACTAAACAAGAGAATCTGGCTCGGATAAATAAATATTTCGGACATCTTTCACAAAACGCCAACTAGTCCCATGCTAAGCAGAGTTTGTGTTATGGGTACTAAACAACTGATTTAAATACATATATACCTTATACATAATACCTAGAAAACACCCAAGCTCCAAAACAAATATTTGCAGATCATACAGACATTTGGTCCAACCCGAGAATCGAACCCGAGACCTCAAGCACAGCAGTCACATACGCTACCACTGCGCCACAAAAATAGTCGAGGATGATGAAAGAAACTTTGCCCCGGCCAGATTAACTAATAATTTGAAAATGGCGACGGAGTGAATGTGGAAAGCTGAGTAATAATTTGTACAGTCCACGTTGAGTGAGGTCAACTAAACCTTTTTGTTAGGGGGCGGTTACAGGTAATCAATTGACTTATTATTTACTGTTACGTTTACTGAAACATATAATTTTACACGGCATACGTTAGGAACAATCATTTAATTATTCATCTAGAAAACTACAGTGAAGGACGGTGTTAGTGACTTGCCAGTAACGGTAGCGTGACCGGTGCCCTAACAATTTTTTTTTTACGAAAACTAAGCCAATCTGATAAAGTATATATTCGTCGGGGCCTTTCGTTATCAGTTGAGAATCACGTGCTTTTATGAAATTATACAGATTAAAAAACAATTTGCTTTTTTTTAACTTCGTGGCAGAAACTAGCTGTCATAAATTAGGATGATTGGACTAAAGAACCCTCGTAATGAAACCATTTATCAGTAGATCGGGTACTCTTTTCACATTTTATATATGTGTTTTATTATATATTCTACTAGAAATTACTGTTTCTTTTTTATGTTTTGTTACTAATACTCATTAAAAATATAAAAAACAAAGGGAGTGGCAGATAGATAGAATTTCAACACATTTTTAAAAAGAAATTCGTTCTAAATGTAATTTTGTTTTTGTGTTGGGTTTGTGCGTCATTCTGTTTTAATATTTCTTTCCCCTTTCTTTACTAGTTAAACGACGATTATGTTTTTTAAATACAACTATCCCTACAATCACAAAGGTTTTAGTTTATTTCAAATTTTTAGTTCATACTTTACATTTATATTATTAAATCTTTAACCCAATAAGAAAGCGATTTTTTTTTCGTGAGAAATTAATTCTGTAACAGTTAATAAGGCGGGAATAAATTTCATTGAAATTCAATATGATCGGAAATGGAAAGCAAACGAATTTGAATCCAAAGAAGGGGCATAACGGTAGATTGATATAAACTTCATTCGACCATTCAAACTGTAAAGTTATTGAGTAATTACTCCGATCGCTTAGTACTGGGAAGTCGAGTTGGTTTGTAAAGGCATGTTAAAGGTATCTTGAATTGTTACGGATTGGATTTTGCCGAAGATTACAAATAAATTAAAGACATCGAAGTCTTCAAATGAATACTTAACAAATGATATAATCTTGTATACGAGTGTATTCTTTTTTTTATTTTATAATTTACTCGTTCTTATCTAGTTTTGCCTTAGCTTTCTTTAGCTTTTGTGTATTTCGGCTATCGCGGTAAAACACTGAATACATCTTCATTCTCCTTTACTTTCTCAAAAATCTAAATATCTGAATGCCTTTTTGCATCAAATCGATCAAATCAGAATTCCCGCAATACATAACAGACACGGGGGTACTTACATATTTGTAACACTAGAAGAGAAATATTTACATTACAATGGTTAATTTTGGATAAAATAGATATGGATTGATATCCTTGAAAATAATATACGGGATCCATAATAAATGCTACTGAAATACGGCTTCGTTAACCTAAATTTACATTAGATCTAGATTGCGCAGTGTAATACTCGCTGCCATTGTATTACATTTGCCAAGTATCATGACTATGTCTGTTATGTCTATGATATATATTTAATTTTAACTTTAGAATATTATTAATTTGTTGCGTTCTGGATAGTAACTAAGTGAAAACTATTTTGAAATACTGAATATTAACTACCAATACAAAAAGAACAGGTTTTGGGTTTTGTGTGTGTGTGTCTATTTTACTGTGCTATTGCAGCTCCTATATGAATATATCGATGGAGTTTATTTTATTGATTTATACTTCCAGCACTACCATTGCAGGAGGCATACTTAATGCCACATGACATTATCTCCACTCAACCTTGATTTGGTTCAGCAAGAAACAAGCCTGGTGATATATGAAAAGAAAAGAAAGAAGGTAAAAAAAAGATGGTTTTGACTGGATTCAATAAAAGGATTCATTTCAGCCGACCGAAGATTCTCTGCTTTTTTTCTAATTTGACTAGTTGATTCATAAATGTGTTCTAATAACGCAAAGTCTCGGATTGACTGTGATTAATGTATGATGTGATTAATGTAAAAACAGCATGTTAATTTAAAAATGTACTGTCAACGAAGCATAATGTCCTTTGTTACATTTTATTGCAGACTTCTGGTTCTGAAATGATTTGTTTAACGCTGCGACTGTTGTAAAATATACTTACATGTAAGCCCCAAGAGTCTTTATATATTTTGTCGGAGATTGCCTTGTTGAGAAGAAAATACTTATGCAATAAACACAGAAGGCTGACTTTATTGCGTCGTAATATTTTTTAATACAGTTGATTTCGACTCGTACGTCTCAGTTCACGCACAAAGTCCGCCTTATTTATTGACCCGCTAACAACCTGTCATCTCCTCTTTTATATAACTTGTCAATCGTGACGACATTTTTGTCGAAATGGTGAAAGTGTGGCGCGATTTTGACATAAAATTTTTGTGTCATTAGAATTTTCTTTAAATAAGCTATTATATTAGTAAATCGGAGCTGAAAATAATAAAAATGATTTTTTCTCGATGTAATGTACTAAAAAGTGTAATAATTTATAAATCAAAACCTTTATTACAATATATATGTTTATTTTATTTAAAACTATGTATTTTACAATATTAAACAATACACATTGAAAAAAGTACTATTCTTCATATAGTTTTTGTACACAAGGTCTACAACAAGGGGCCCCATTGGATATTATTTTTATCAAATCTATAGGTCTGTATGAGTACAATTACTAATATTCGCTTAGTTGAAAATATAGATACGCCCTACTTTCCTTATGCTCGTATTAATTCACTTTGTTTAAAACACAAACACTAATACATAACCAATTTTATAATGTTTAAACTAGCTTTTCCAGTGGCTCCAAAGTCCTTCTTCAAGGCCTAAGGTATCTATGAAATCGGTGCAGGTTTAGCCCTAAAAGCATAACAAATAAATAGCAAGAGAGCTACTTTCGGATTTATAATATTAAGTATGAATGAGGAAATCACATTAATAAATGCAAACATATGTCTCATGTATCTAACAATATACACGTAACGTAACGAAATTGCTTACATACTGAGAGTTGCGAAGCTGCCAATACCAAAATGATTCAAATTCCAAACATCGATGGCGTCGTTTCAATACTGTATTATAATCGACATAATTACATAAACAAAATACTTTCAGCTTTTGTAAAAAAAAAATGTCTGTCAATCTCTTTGTGTTATTGATGAAAGCATTACCAATACTGTTCAAACGTAAATATCATTTCATATTACATGAACAACATAAACTTAATTTGTCTTTGAAAACAAATCGTAAACTACGCAATACTTTTAGAATTAATTACTAAATAGATATTGAATTTAAATATGAATAATTTTTTTGTAATATACATTTTGCAATATAGCGAATAGCGCTGAACTTGGTCTAGCACTCAGTCAGATCCGCTTTTAACTATTTTACTCACGCACGGCACATAAAAAGCTTTGCCGTGTATCGTGTTCAAAACGCATGCTACCCAATCTGCTGCACATAAATTTATTTGCTGAATAGAAACTGGCTTTAATATTTAACATGGAAATGTAAATTGAAATGGCTATAATAATATGAAGTGTTCAGGAATATTATCTGTTTTTTTATGGAACATACAGATGCAACACCAAAGGCGTCACAAGTGCGTTGCCAGCCTTTGAGGGTTGGGGAGGGGAAAAGGGAGGGGTTAGCCACCGGTATGTGAATTTACTCCATGAAATGCAGTTCAAGCGCTGTTTCACACGGGTTTTCTGTGAGGACGTAGTATCATTTCGGTCGAGCGGCCCACTCTTGCCGAAGCGTGGCTTTCCCACGTTTCGACTTTGACGTTGTAGCATTTTATGAGTGATTATTGTTTTTTAAAAAAGATAAATGCCGTGGAATTTTACATAAGAAACGAACACAAAGAACACCCAGACTCTGAATAGCCATGTGTATCATACTAAGTGTTGTCTCCCGTGTGACTGCAGTGCAGCAGTGCGCAGGCGCATCCCATGTTTTAGGCCTAAATAGGTCCATATACTCCTTGCTGAAAGGGAACGAAAAATTGATCTTTTCTCCAGCTTTTTGTGAGGTCGTAAGTTCCCTCCGGTCAAGCCGATTGGGAAACGACGAAATTACTTTTTTATTTTAATTTCGTTATCTATATTAATAACTAAAATTGAAGAGTTCGTTTGTAAGGATACACGGTATTCAAATAAAAAATCAATTTTAAAAGTTTTTGTCTATTTGTCTATATGTCTGTTCTGGCTGGACCAATTTTGAGTTGACTTTCAGGAACGCGTGGAGATATCAACTCGTAAAGGAATCAAAATCTACAAGGTACTTCTCGTGAATACCTACGTTTGTACGGAACCCTCGATGCGCGAGTCCGACTCGCTTTTAGGCTAGCTTCTTCCCGCGGCATATCCCGCGTTTATAAATGAAAATATATATACGTAATAGCATTATGAATTTTTCCACTTAAACGAAACTTACATCTCTAAAATCCAATATTGCCAAATGTATCACTACATTAAACAATATTTGTCACAGTGCCTTAAATAATCACATCTATATATGTTTTATAAACGAGGAAGGTGACTGACTGACTAAGATACCCAGAGATCAATGCACAGCCCAAACCGATGAAACTAAAAACTTGAAATTTTGCATGTAGTTCTTTATATAACGTAAGTGAGCACTAAGGAAGGAATTTTGAAAACACCATCCTTAAGGGGGTAAAATAAGGGATGAAAATATCTACATCCGCGTCAGTAAAGCCGCAGGCAAAAGCTAGCTGAAGTATAATTGATATCGCATTTCAGTTGCAACTTGCATTACTTTAATTATGAGCACTAAATTAATTATTTTGCATATGCGTAATAATTTTACCGAGATACGGTATTTCTAGGTCAAAAATATAGGACTAGCTTTCACTGACACTAGTGTTACGTTCGCTTATTCATATGTATACATGACCCTTTTAAGTAAATACTGGTTGGTTTTAATATGTTAGCTTCAGAGCCATTAGATTTTCATTTAAATTTGAATTCGGAACTAACTTGCGTCGACATCCTAGCGCCATCTAATCTTCAAAGTAAAGTTAGTGATGCCGGTGCTGCTGCTGGTTCTTCGGAAACCCTCAAATGGCATAAATTCCAAAATCTAACAGGTATTCATATTTCTGAACCGTTTGGGGCCGAGCCACCTAAACAACCAGCTAAGAAACTGATTGACGCTTCTCATGACCAGAATGCTGGTCTTTTTCTAGCACAAAGAATTAGATAGATTTAAAACTGATCGAGCAACATTCAAATGAGGTAATCTGCTGAAATTATAAAACACAGTAACGTATATCCTTCCTCAAGAATCAAAAATTCTCATGCCAAATTTTATTAAAATCGTTTCAGCAATATAGTCGTGAACGCGCACCAGACAGAGTTACTTTGGCATTTCTAATGTTAGTATGGATATACCTCGAGTTCATAATTCTCTTCATATGTCGCAGATTTTCATCTCTGCTTTCTTGATGTTATTTATAGAGATGTCGTTTATCAACCAACCAACATGTGCTGCTGCTCACATCAATCAGACTGTTGACGTGTAGATTAAGAGTCGAGGCGAGGACAGTCTTACATTAAGCTCAGCTCTTGAACGTAATCTTTGAAACACATGAATGAAATTATAAAACAGATACATTGATATAATCTATGTTACTATTTAGAAAGTAATGTTTGTGTAAATTAAAACAAGTATATACGGTAATTGCTTTTTTTTTTTTATTTGTGACTGCCTGTTTGTTCCGTACAGGCACTTTCAGTGGCAACTAGGTGATGATATGAAGTACTTTAAGTAAAGGGTACTTTTAATTGAGGCTACTTGTGTGTGTTACTCGCGGTTGTTGGTTTATTGAATATGTTATATCAGTACCCTTACATTTTACTTAAAATTTAAAAAATAATTTAACACATATTTTGTGTGACTTCCTCATGCAAAATCATGGTTGTCAGTACTCTTTTTAGGGTTCCATACCCAAAGGGTAAAATGGGCCCCTAATACTAAGACTCCGCTGTCCGTCCGTCTATCTACAGGCTATATCTCATGAACCATGATAGTTAGACAGTTGAAATTTTCGCTGCTGCTGCTATAACAACAAATACTAAAAACAGAATAAAATAAAAAATAATTGGCTCTCATATTAATAAGGTGATTGTTTTGTTGTTTTTATAGATAATAGACGGAACCCTATGCGCGAGTCCAACTCGTACTTGGCTGGTTTTTTTTACAATCCTAAGCATATTACTCATATTATTTACCACCAATGTTCACTTAAGAAATTTTATGAATCTGTGATTGTTTCGTAGAATTGTTCTGACTATTAACTGATATTTTATTCTTATAGCTAGTAATATTTCTTTACACAGTAAAAATTACGGCATAATCAAAGCAATTTTTAAAAAAGTTTAAAAATATATAACTCGATTACGTAAACACTTTTAATTAAAGTTTTTACGTAATATACATATATATATATATCATTTTGGAAAACAGATGAAGCTCTTACTACCAATATTAACCAAACATAGCTAAGAATCACCGCAAGGAAGCTATCTTTAAAATGAAAATAACCCGCAATGAAATCGGTCCATCCGTTTGAGAATTACGATTCCACACACAGAAAGACATCAAAGTCACACGTATAACACCCCTCTTTTTGCGTTGGTAAAAAACGGTTGAGTTGTTTAGGCGCTATGGTGTACTAAAATCTTTCACTGTACCCCGGTAAAAACAATTTAAAACGTTGGCAAAAGCTGACATCTTTTAAAAAGTAGAGTTTTCAACAGCTACAGGTTGTGTATAAAGAGTGTAACTGTCACGCACTATAGGATATGAGCGTCCCTTTACTGTGTCAAGCTGTCCCGCTTTCCGCTCCGTGACTCAGCCGACGTGTTTCCGACGAACTCTTATATCGTGACCTGTCTAGACGTCTGTTAGTTAGGACACTGTTTGCACAACAGTAAATGTAAACGATTTTAATTATTTACAACATGTAAGTATAGCTATAACTTTGTGCTTCTTTAAACGGTCGTCCTGCCATTCCCTACTGAGCTGAGTGTTTTGGGTTCATGCTCCACATGGGACAACATTTTGTATGATTCCTAAATTGCTGCTTCAAGTTTTATTCTTTGTGTCCGTTTCATGTACGTTTATAAAGTCTCCCGTCATGCATGATTTATTTCAAATGCGGCCGTTGTACTTTTTTTTATAAAAAATATATATGATATAAATTATACCTCAGAATCGCGTAGCCTATTCTCCATTACTATTTAATTTGAGTTTTAAATATTACGTTAAAACATAACTTATTAAAACGGTAAATCATCCAATTCTCATAAAATAAATAATGAAAATGTTGCCTGATAAAATATTCGAAAGTAAAACAAAAGGCAAATACTCTTAATTACCTGAGCGATTAATGTTTAAATTCAACAATTCATTACTAATTCTGTTTGAATTCTGAGTTCTTCTTTATATTTTCATAACAGTCAGCCACTGGGTATATTTTGCTGTGGTTGAAAAATTAATATCAATATCTCTAACTCTTTGATATCACTATTTTATCATTACTAGAGTAGTAATGATAAAATAGTGATGCTATTAGCGAGGCATTGTTACTTCCAATAATTCCATTTAAAGGTATTAGGTGGGTAAAAATATTGGGTGGCTACTTTAAAATTATATTACTGCACTGTAATATGGAAAATATAGTTAGTTGTTATTTAATAATAACCTCTAAGAAGTAATTAAACACTATTGATGACGAGAATGATGTAATTTATTCAACTGAGCATGTGATCGTCAAACAAAATCGGTACTGTTTATATTCTATTGGATTGTAAAATTGCCAAAGGTATACTGGGAAAGAATAAAATTCTAAAACAGGTAGGTAATGTTTAGTAGATACAGTTTCTGTACACGACACACAAAACCTCATGCAAGCATCACATATATGTACCAAAATTTTAATGAAAAAACAAATAATAAAATGTTTGATTATGATGACCTTTTTTTTAAAATTTTGAATGAATATTTGAATTTCAGGAGGAACAATGATGATTAAAATGAACCTTATTTATAGTCATTCTACATACTTCGATAGATATATCTCATAAATAAAATAATTACCGTTCATGAGCAACTGTGAGTTGATTTTTATTTGTTGTTGTAGCTGATATCAAATATATTGATCAAAACAATTTTTTTCAGTTGTGGTTTCAATTACTTTTGATTCCTTTGTCTGAAAAATAATTATAAGAATAAGTATCACTTTAATTCATACCGCCAATTTAATTCGGTGTGTTAAAAACTTCTTCTTTTGATGAGATAGCAACAAGCCAGTTCATCTATTTCTGCCAATGTCAAGTATTCAAAGTTTTTCAATCTTAAGTCTTGGAGTCTTTAAGTCTTCGTCGTGATGAAATTAGTCCATGATTGATATTTTTCATTATGTCAGAATTAAATCGAATTAACTGTATGAGCAGTCAAAATAGTTATGTTTTTGTTTAAACAATGTGGTTTTCATTATACATTCTATGTATCGAATATAAATTATAAGACTAAAATAAATAGTTTGGACACACACCACACAACACCATTCAGAATCAAACTAAGCAGATCTTGACCTATAAACGGTAGATAGAATGATAGAATACTTATATACGTTTTTTGTTAATACATATATATATTAAAGTATATTCAACATTAATCTATGGTCTTATTCTCCAACGAGAAAATGATACTGAGATTGAAGATTCTTGAGGAGATTGAGACAAAATACTATAAAGTTTAGACAAGAATATTAATTTATGTACCTACTTATATTGGTTTTCCACGTAATCTCATTATAAAAGTTGCTATGATAATATTAAAGAAAGGTTGTAAACAAACTATCGATCGATTTGTATATTTTATTACTAGTACTCGTTTAAGCGACTATAAAATTAATTATTTCTTCTATGCCCTTGGATTCATTTGACGTTGTGCCCCGCCTATATTTGGCAGGCTTTCGTGCGTGTTCCACAAAATGTACTGTTAGTAGTGAACTTGTGACACGCAAACTGGCCACGTTATTGAAGTACTAGTAGACGATACTGTAATACGATACAATTAGTGAGTTTAAGTACTCTTTGTTTTATTTCTGCCTCTTTAGTCTAGCGGTTAACATATGCGACTGCTAATCTAGAGAGGCCTCGGGTTCGATTCCCAGGTCGGATCAAAAGTGATGTTAGGTTTTTCTTATAAGAAATTCTAAAATACACCAGGTCGGAGTATGGAAGATTGGCGGTGTTTCATGCCTTGGAGACCACCTTAAGCCGTCCATCCCGATTATCATGAATATCTATGACAATCGTTATTGGGAAGTTAATGCCTAATAATTTTCTTACAACTAGTTCAACTTTCAAATTCAGTTCGCCATCAGGGTTGCGGGGTTATGTGTTACATACAGAGTATGTACCACCATGCTGCATTGTTGTATGATGGCCACTACTCTCGAATTCTGGTCATGCTTTTCATCAGACAGAGTAGAGTCGTTTTGGCAAACCTATTACATAAAAACATTAATCAACGGAATATGTTTGTCTATATTGTACAATGAGATAAAATCTACGATACATGATGAGAGAAATTGAAACAACAAAGAAAACTTTATGTCACTAATAAATTTACCTTTGAAGCTAAACGAATTTAGATTTTTTAAAGGATCAACATGGCTAATACAGAGTAAAAATAAAGTAAGCTGTCAACTACATTGTTATCTGGAATATAAAAACGTTTTGCTTTCAACGTGTTAGTTAGCGTTGGGCAAACTGTATAATTATATATACTATCATTCCTTCGCATCTCATGGTCTGTTTGAAGTTGAGGGCTCACGGAATAAACCACTTTATTAGAGCTATACTTACTCTATTTTCTACACATAATTGATATAAAGAATTTTAAATTTACTGCTGCTTTTATGATATACAGATATAAATTGTTTTAACACTAAGACCTTATATAGCATCAAGGGAGAGCCACGCTTCAACACCAATGGGCTGGCTCAACCGGAGTGACACCACGGCCTCACAGAAAACCGGTGTGAAACTGCACTTGCGCTGTGATTCACCAAGTAAGTGAGGATACAGGAGGCACAAACTCCAACACTTCCCCCCATCCCTCTCTCCATCCCTCAAAGGCCGGCAATACACTTGTGACGCTTCTGGTGTTGTGGGTGTCCATGGGCGGCGGTAATCGCTTGCCATCACGTGATACGTCTGCTCATTTGCCCACTATTCCATAAAAAAACAAAAATTACAACTTATAACGAATATTCAACGTTAATTTAATTATAACTTGTTGATCAGTACTGTTTTCATCTTAGGCACACTAATTCAACATTATTACGATTCCTTGTGGTCCAATACGGTTGGGTAAAATTTAAATAAATACAAATTAAAAATGCCCTTTTTAAACTTTAAAAGCATTTTTTATATTTGCGAAAAATGTATGTTCTGTGGAGAGAGCAAGATTTTATGAATACGTAATATAATGTCGTATTCTGCTGATTTGGCCCAAAATGTTTAATTTTCATGTTTTACGTATAAAAAAAGAATAATGTCGATGATGACTATTTCAAAGTGATAGGTGATAATAAATTTTGACGAAGGTTTGATAATTGACTTCATTTGTAATAATTTTGAGAGCGACAACCAGTATTATATCTATATATATATAAAATAAAGTCGTGTTAGTTACACTAATTTTAACTCGAGAACAGGTGAATTTGGCTTTTGATTTAGCTAAAAATTGGTAGGGAGGTAGCTCAGAACCAGGAGACGGACTTAAAATACTTTTTACACAGGGGATTTTTAAAAAAGGTAAAAGTACCTAGTTGTTAACCGCGGTTGTTATTGTACCGCGGGTAACACCACGGGTCTCAGCTAGAAATTTATAAATACATGATAATGTTTTTGAATTTTATTTAATTATTATTGTTTTTGAATATTGCACCGCTCATCCTTTTGTTGAAAAGATGCAAATATTCAACACTATTCTTATAATATATTGCCTTTGCATTTTACTTTACTAAGCATAAGCAGTCAAATTATGACTAATTTTATTTTACAAGGTGACAATTCATGTAATCAAGTTCAATGGAGCTTAAATGTTTGATTTGCTCATTATTGATTTCTATATTATTAACAGACCTATCTCGGTACTAATTTACACAAACAATAATAGTATTAGTAGTAGTAAAAGTTGGTCTAGCGGTTGAAGTATGCGGATGCCAATCAAGAGGTCTCGGGTTCAAATCCCGGGTCGGGCCAAAAGTGTTATTGAGTTTTTCTGATTATATAATTACTTAATAACAGCTCAGAGTTCGGAAGTTAGGGCCTGAACCCCCGTGCCTCAGAGTGCAAGTAAAGCTGTCGTTCCTGCGCTCGATCTCTCCCAGATGGTGTCAGCTAACCGTCCCATTGGATTATAAGAGTGAGGGAACAGAGAGTGCACCGGGTGTTTGCGTACACACTTGTGCACTATAATATCTCTTGCGTAGTTGGCTGGTCTCCGTTGAGACTGGCCGCCGTGGCTGTGATCGGCTAGCCGAACATCAGTAGTAAAAGTCCAATACCACATCAATATTTTGTAAAATCGTAATGATCCACAAGTACGATTAGAATGGCTAGAACTTAAGACACGCTTTTTTCAACAATCTCTAGTGAGTTTCTTAAAAAAAGAGATTGAAAAAACATAGTTATGTAGTATATTGTCAGGTTTCATTTTGTGATAATTTTCCAAATTACTGTTGAAACGGATTGATCTAATGTGTTTTGTGATATTTGTCCATAGAGATTTTAGTTTTATATTAAAATTAAGTTAAATATCATCAGCAACCCATAATGTCTCACTACTGGGCTCGGGTCCCCTCTCAGGAGAGGGTTAGACAAGGAATAAAGTTAAATACAAGACTCCTTAAATAACTTGTTTCGCGGTACGCCAGTGTAACCATTGTTTAAATGTTACAACAAAATGTCTTGACATATATTTTGGAGAAAGAAGCCAGCTGAGCATTATTTAAATAGCAGCACTGTAGAATTTAATGTGTTAATGTAAGCCCAACCATACATCATATAAATGTTGGTAAAACGTTATTTTTCATTCGTAAATTACATTCGCACACTCAACCGCGTTACTCTGTGTAACTTGTTATTTATGTAGCGTGGAAGGAGCAACATTATTTTGTTCTAATAAACCGTTGGAAGAACTCTGTTTCTTTTCTTGTAAATATCATAATATGGTACCAAATTCAAATATGTATATCTGACATATAATAATTATGTTTCAGTAAGTACGTAAATCCAAGACATTTTAATTTTTTCTGGGACTTCCCGAGTGTCATATTTTGGTGTGTTCGTGGGTCTCTGTTGTTGATTCTGGTGTTCTGGAGTTACAGTTGAAAAGATTAAATTTTTTCACTATAATTTCACTGAATTTAGCTTTTAAGGCATAATATTTAAAATAGACTAATGGAACTCTTTTATTCTGGAAAGTAATTTGATAACCATCCCCTGTTCATAATGAAGATCCCTACATAAAGATTAGTTAGTTTATTAGTTTTTGTCTTTTTCTGTGTAACAATTTTTTATAATATAATTATTTTCACTGGAATTAACGCGATCACTTATTTTAAAATATTACATAACTCTGATTTTCCTGGCGTTACGTCCAGGTTGCACGGGCTGTGGTCACAGGCTGACTCTCATAAAGATTTTACACATTGTTTGTAAAGCATAACTTGCAACACAAGATAACAATTTTTCTCATACTTCATAGTAGTTTTTCAGTCTTTAAGTAAAATAACTAAAACTTTTAAATATTTTAATAAAAATATTCAAGTTACTGCTATCCTAGTTAACTAGTCTGCAAGAGATTGGCTTAACTTATTAAACCTTTTCGTAAGACCAAAATAATCTGCTTGTAATATTTAGGACTAATTTTATCGTTTTTGCTGTTGAAGTCCCTGATAGACAAATGATAATCTAACCATCAAATAACCAAAAATCTTGGTTTTACCATTCTTAAATAAAGATGGGCCCCATTTCATCTCATCCACATCTTTTATATTTTCATCAATATTTTTGTCACGACGGAAAATTTAAGACTCGAGTCATAAGACTTAAAGACTTCAAACTGGTGACATTGGCAGAAAGAGTTGATTAGCTGGTTGCCATTTCATCAAACGAAGAATAAAGACACACTACGGGGCAAGAAATAATGCACATCGCTCCATAGAAAGAGACAATCGGCTAATATCGGCTTTGTACAGCATTGTCCTTTTCGAATTAAATACTAACAGTCCGGTATCTATTAAGACCTGTAAATTCACTATCAGTGCTCTCAATGAAGGCACTATCATTGTCGCTATCAGCCGTTTCTATTACCAGTCTATCAGTGCAATTATCTATAAATCTTCGAGATTAATTCTCACATTTAATTATATCTTCGCAAACTTTTTTCCACTCTTCAGTCCCAATTATGTTTACTTTTTCATCAATCATCAACAATCCAAAATGCCCCACTGCTGGGCTCGAGTCTCCTCTCAGGAGACGGTAAAGGGCATACGTCCCCACGCTGACTAAGTGTGGGTACTTTTTACCGCCCATAAATTCTAATTCAAAATCATTTATACACTTAAGGCACTAAGCGACATTAATGACCGTTAAATTGAAGCCACAGATAAACATTGACACCAACAAACGACATAGATGTACTGCAGTGTCAAAGTGAAATAGGTGGAAACACTTAAACATGGTAAAGCATTTATATATGAAAAAAAGAAGAGGACTCAGTATAGAGCCCTGCGGAACATCCATATCCATAACTATACCTTACCTTATGCCGACATATAATACCGTAAGTCTGGGGTTTCGACATTTTTGGGTCTACTGGAATCAATTCGTATTTAACCAGTTGATTATTTCCTGTTTAATGGTGTTGGAATTAGGGGTCTTTTAACATATTCATTGTGATAGAGTGCGTTGTCGATAAGTAGAACAGAATCACCGGGTATGTTTGCGATTAATTGATTAACCAGCCATTTTTTTCATTGTGATAATTACTTTCAGTGTTTATGGATTTGTACATTATAAGGCTCCAGGAACAAAGCCTTTTTCATTTCCCACATGAACTATTATCAAACGTTGACCTTTGAAATTGGCTTTTATACACCTTTTTGTTTTCCTTTCTTATCATCATTCATCAAGATTTTCTTTTAGTGTGTGATCTATGTAAGTAAGACTATTTCATGTAGGTTATATTTTTTCCTGTTTCACAAAATTCGCATATTTTATCAAGGTATTCTATTCTAATTTATTTTTAATTTTAGTGAACCAAAATCCCATCTCATGAAGTTTTGTTCTCAACGTCTTTTCATATCCGTTGTAATTAATAGCCTCGCATAGCTTTTAGTAATTTTACTGTAGACATTTTTTTTAAATCGTAAGTGAAAATCATACACCATTCTTCATACAACATCATAAACAAAATCGTCTATATCGAAAGTGCTTTTTTGGTCTACCTTTTTTCGAGGTACTGAACTTAATTGCAGTAGAATCTGTTTCAATACTAACATCTTTTAATGTATTGTTCAAAGTTCTTCTTGAAATTCTGCTGGTATATGCAACTCGCTCTTGTTTCTTCTTAAAATAGTTACATAGTCTTTGTAGCAAATTTCGCGTGGCGGACCATGTAAAGGTTTTCCTCTTTTCCTAAAGATTCAATAGTACAACTCTAAAATATTTAAATTTACTGGTGTTAACAACTCTATATATACATACAAAACTGGAAGCGACCGTACTCCACCGCATTTATCGAACGACTGATAAAACGTAACACAAGTAGTGTGCGAAAGGGATAATATTCTACAAAGCCGAAATTAGCCAAATTTCTCTTTCTAGAAGTCAATGTGCATTATTTCTTGCCCAGTGCAGTAAGTTAGACATATAGATATATCTATATGTCTAACTTACTGCTTACTGTACTTACTGTACTTTTTAACATTATTTAGCAGATAAAAGTTGCTGGTATATATACCAGCAACTTTTATCTGCTAAATAATGTTAAAAAGCAGACCAGATAACTATCAGCCCTAATTAGTGTTTCAGAAGTTAAAGAACATAAGAATTGTTGAATTACTCTATTATAGCAAGTGTATTCGCCAAAGTCGGATTGAAAACTTGCAAAAGCTACGAGCGCAAATTTCTACGTCGACAACGACAATATGAACTGACATTCTTTTTCTACCTTTCTTTGCCACTAATAAAGTTTTACCATAAATATGCGTATCAAATCATTAAAAAGTATTAAAAGTATATAAACTAAACAAAAGCAGTTTATTTGTACAATATAAACAAGCTGTAAGTCTTATTAAACGTTTTACAGAACATTTTAGCGGAAAAAGGAAAACAAATTGCACTATTTTCCTTGGTAGCCTATTGGGAACTGAGCCCTGGTACTTCCGGCTCATATTAAAACAGTTATCGTACAATCTTAACTACTCTACACTCGAAACTATACCTCTGTTGGAAAATGATATACTTACGATAATCTGCGCTCGAAAAACCACCGTTTCACATTCACTGTAAGATCCAATTTACGTTGAATCTAACTTCACACCGAAAGCCTCTATTATTACTCAATATTAATTTGATAAGATTTTTTTTATATTCAAATAGCATTTTCAACTGTATGTTCAGAAGGGTTAGAAGTAATATCGAATAAGAGTATAAAATAAAGTGTTCCCTAATCGGCCGATACAGTATTGTATTAAAGCGGTCGTTGTAAATACAGATAGGGTTTTCATAGGCATCCCTTTTACGTTTAGAACAATGAAAAACACTGCCCTCTTTTGGTTAAGCCAACTGGTAAAAGCGGACCTTAATGACAGTTCGAAGCGACCCCAATATGAGAACACTTCATTATTTCAAGCTTTGTTTTATGACAAAAGCTGAAGGGTGAAGATAAAAATTCATATTTTACTGTGTTTTGACATTCGTCCTGATGCTTGTTTTTGCAATTGTAATTTGAAATAAAAAACAAAGACGTTTTGTTTCTCGTATAGCTTTTGCAATCAATCACACAATCTATCAATAGCAGTCTAATGTTGAACATATTTCACTCCAATCCTATGCAGTACCTTGCGTAAGGAAAAATACTATTACCTCATTAAAATATCATTATCTTAAGTACGTTGCAGAGCAAACATTCGACGTGGGCTTTCATATTGTTTCACAACTAGTTTCTTGACTTAATATCGTGATATATTTATCTCATTTACTGCCTTCGTTTATAGGAGAAACTATAAAAAAATATTTGTTGTTTCTCGGTGTGTGTAGTAAGATATATAATATATTATTTGTTAGGGTTTATATAAGTTAGTTTAAAGTTTGACGGACTATGGTGAAGATAAAAGGAAGGGTAATAGTTTTAGTACTCTATGTATGTTTATATGTTCAACTCTGGTGCCTCAACTACTGCACCGATTTATGATGAACCATATCCATAGATTCGTAATAATGTCCCGGGTGACATATGTTATTTTATATAGACTATGTCACCATTATACAGCTTATGTCATCGAAAAAATTTGTATTTTATTCCTGGTTTATCTACTAAGGTAACAGTTTTAAAAATTTTGCTTGTTATTTAAGTAAAATTAAAAGTACAGAGAATAATTACTTTTGTTTTAATTTTCTAAATATTTTCTCAAAATAGAATAGTGCTAACTTTTGAGAGTGATTCATGAATTTATGATTCAAAAACTTTCACACAGTGACATTTTTAAATGTACTTTAAAAGAATTGGCTTAGGGGGTGGGTGGTCTAAGATTCAATTTTTGTGATTTTATTCCCAGGTAATTGATAAACCTACTGTATGGGTTGAAACACTACTTAACTGAGGTTATTTTTACAGCTTAGATCTTTAAGTGCTTTTTAGCAGTGGACTATTCACTTTTTAATGTCTAACTAATATAAAAATATTAATGATTGAGGACTTTTCTTCTCTCATAATGTTCATGAGCACTGAATAATTGGCAGAGATTAGGACTTGTTCAATGTAAGCTCCAATTAAGCCCTGGATGAACATGTCAAAGGTCAAAGGTATAGTTTGGGTAGTGCATTATGAAACGCTAATAGTTTGGTATCGGTAAAGCCGATTAACTAAAGTTAAACCTGGATCGGCTAAAACAGAAGTCAGATGTGTTTGGAAGTTAAGTTACCAGATTGTGTTTTATCCAGTACAAGAATAATCACAATTAAAATTGGTGGTAAGTGGCGAAAATGTTCATTTTGTGTCAGGAACGAGTGAAAGAACAATTTAAGGGGAAACAAACCCTAGTGATTTACAATTTTAATTTGTTATGGATTGGCTAATAATTTTAGAATGTTTGGTAGAGACATTATAAACTTTGTCAACGTCTAGTGGTTGGTAATCAATAGCGCTGAAAACGATCTCAACAAATTTGACTTTTTTGTGTGGGGATAAATTTTCAATTAAATCTTTCATTGGAATAGTTTTATAAGTAATCAGTCTACATACATAAAAATACTAATCAAGTTAAATACCTCCTCCTTCTGGAAATCAGTTGGGAAGTAAACACTATTTCAGACTGAAATCTTGCTTTGTGTTTAATTTTATTGTGACTCATTTATGCAATTTTTGTTGTAAAAGACTAACAAAAATTTGATTCAATTTATTTTTTATTTCAAATATTCATGGCTAGTCTGGCTACCACCATACATACTTTGCTTAGTTTGAAATTACTTGTTATTAATTTATTTATACAACTGAGCGACAAAAGCACGGAAATGTAGTTATGAGTTAAATAAAATATGAGATGCTTTCATCGGTCAAACATGAATTAATACCACCTTATTACAAAAAGTGGGTGAAATATTATAGAAAATGACTTTTTAAACTAAGAGATTTTGCTTTCTTTATTACATGACATCTTCTACGTAAAACACTACTACTTAAATGATCATCAATATAGTTTTAGACCGAACCGATCCACGGATGATCCTTTAGCGTACGTTATACAGTTTTGGGGTGAGGCTATTGACAGGCATGGGGAATCCTTGGACATTAGCTTCGACATGGTCAAGGCTTTTGATAGGGTTTAGCACCGTTCGCTTCTCTTCAAGCTACCGGCTTTCGGTTTACCCCCAAACTCTGCAATTGGATTGTCGCGTTTCTGCACCTGCGCTGCATCAGAGTCATTTGTGACGGTGCAGTCTACACTGCTCCGTCTGCATATCAGTGACATGTTAGCCCTTGGCAATATTCATTGCCATGCAGACGATAGCACAGTTCTTGGACGTTATTTTGGACATCCTTCTGACAAACCAGCAGATATTGAAGGAAAATGACAAGAACTAGCCGCTCAACTTAGTTATGTTCTGAGCCGCATATTTTAATGGGGCTGTGAGAATCTGGTCGAGTTTAACGCCAAAAAATCATAGGTGTTCGCGTTTTCTGCCAAAAAGTCTCCATTCCTTCCCTTCCCACTTTTCAGTGCATTCAAATGCTATTTCAAGCTAGGCTCGCTATTCTGGACAGGGAAATCTGCCGAAATCTCAACCCACGCGAATACGTTAAGAGTGTCACTAAAGTGGCCTCGCGGAAGCTAGGTGTTTTAAACAAGGTGAGACGGTTCTTCTCGCCCGAGCATCTTGTGTCTTCTATACAAGACCCAGGTACGCTCGTGCGTGGAGTACTATTTTAATCTTTGGGATAGTGCCGCACAATTCCGTTTGATGCTCTCGATCAGTTGCAGCGGAGAGCAATCCGTATTGTCGATAGTCCCGAAGCCACCGAGTGTTCTGAAAAGCTGTTCCAACTGGTCCCCCCTCTACCTTTCTCCACAAAATAACACGGCCTTGGAAGTCACCACTTTAAAATGTAAGACAAACGTTCTCGTATTTATCACTTTGGTGCTTCCTTCCTGTGCCGAGCGGTCAAAACCTGGAACTCTCTATAAGCGCACGTTTACCTTCCCGGGTCTTTTAAGCGGGGCGTGATAAAGTATCTCACCAGGCCGCCATAGTGTGGGTCACTTTGCTGCATTGTCCTTCTTCACATTGAGGATTGTGACCACCACTCTTGGATCCTGCTCATTCTTTCCATCAGGCAGGGCAGAATTATTTTGGCAGCTAATAAATTGTTTGTTGTAATCGATTATTTTTTAAATGGTCATTGGTCTTCTGGAATCATGTTCAATAAATAGCTATTCTCTGCAAGTATCAATCTGTCAAACTATCAGACATATCGTTGCAACACCAGAGGCGTCATAAGTGCGTTGCCGGCCTTTTAAGAATAAGTATAGTCTTTTCTTGAAGGTCGTATTGGTCCGGGAATACCACAGGCGACAGTTCATTCCATAATTTTGTATCCAATGTAAAAAATTCCTAACAAAACCGCACAGTTATAGTTTGCCAGCCATCTACGAGTAAGTAATGGGGATAAAAATGTTGTCGCGTAGGACCATGGCAGAATAAGACAGAAGGAATCAGTCCGAACAATTCCTCAGAGCACTCCCCATAGTAAATATGATAGAAGATGCACAGTGAAGCCACATCTCTACGCAGCACCAAAGAGTCCAGCCAGCTTGATTGGAACCAATCGTTTTATGCAATTAGTTATATCTTGGTGACAATAATTTTGTCAAAATTTCTAATAATTGGGCAAGATTAAAAATTCATACGAATGCTAGTTTGTCGAATTTTCACGCTATCTTAGGATAAAAAACACTTGCCTCATTTCTGTAAGAAAAACGAGTGCATTGTAATGATGCTGTGACGCTTACCGACGAAATAAGTAATGTACAAAATTGTTTACATAAGGATTTAAACAAAAAGGATATGCATAAACAGAATTTTGTACTTGGAAACGTAAAAAAATTACCAGGCATTTAAGTATTTTTTCGTTTACGTAAAAAGAGCAAAACAAAAGACATACGTGCGTACTACGCTGTGTCACGTATCTAAAAGGTATGAGTGCTTTTGAACAAAATGCAAAAGGTAAACATTAAAGTTTTGGTTGACTGCCATTTCTGTCATTTTAACTGTTCTGTGGTTTTTCACAATGTTGCTTTACCTTTGTGCGGACAACTCGTAATTTGAAATTTGCGTGTGGACTTATAAAAGATTCTTTTTTGTAGTATTTCATGCGATGAAATGAGAGTACATACGGTATGTGGCTTTAAGCACGAGTTCTTTCAGTTTCTTTTAGAGAAAGTTTTTCTTGATTCAGTACTTTTTCATTCAGAGACTTGAAATTTATTATTAGGACTAGTGAATAAAAGTGACAGATAATTTATTATATCGTTGAAAGAAGTTGAACAAAACATATATTCCTAATTAGATTTCATGTTATTTTTTACCACCGAATGAATCGAAATATTTAATTATCAATAACAGAACATGTTTTAGTTTCACAATGAAAAACCTTTTCTCTTTTGCTAGAATATAGTAAAAGCTTGTATCAATAAATGTTTGAACACGCTGGAACAATTCATTGGAATACTACTTCGTTACCAATTCAGTAATATTTCTTGCATGCATATAGTATCATTAAAATTCAATTAGCAGACCGTAGGCGGATATTGTGCTAAATTCGTTTGTTGCAGCACAGCTGCTTGAACTCGTCACGTGACGATAGAAAGAACTAGTGTCATAATTGGATCTAACAGCTCCCTGGCGGCTGGAAAAAATAAACCTGTTGGTGAATTCTAACCTAAATTTACTTTACAGAGAAACATAGTGTTCGTTCGTGAGTATGGTAAATGAGTTTTGGGATAATAATAATATTGTAATTGGTCAACAAAAAAACCAACGTGTATTGCTGTTTCGAGTAAATCACTTCATAGCCGTATGAAGTGTTATAATTTTTTTAAAGTTGATTTTATGTATAACAAGCTGAGTCCCGCGGTGTTATTCGCGGTACAACAACAATCGCGGTAAACCCTGTGGCGCAAGGTAAAAAAAATAATGTGTAAAAAGTATGCTTATACCTATGTGCGTCTTCTGGTACTAAGCTACCTCCCGATTAATTTTCAGCCAAATCGGTTCAGCTGTTCTTGAGTCGTGAATAGTGTAACTAGCACGACTTTCTTTTATATGCATAATTTGATAACTTTTATTACACAATAGCATTTAACCTAACTGGTTATTCCTTAGTTTTGCTTAAGTAAATGCTTTCTTTTCGTCGTTGTTCTTTTAGGATGGAAAGTCCGGTAGTAAAAAGAAAGTCCATAAGTAGATATATATAAAAAAGTAGTGCAAGCTAGTTTTTACTGTGAAATGACATATGAGCGAGTGAAGACACGGGCATAAGCTACCATCAAATATATAATGTAGTAACATATTCAAATACAAACAACTGACCACATTAAAGACGTTTTTTAAAGACTAACTTATAAACATGCATGAAATGGACACAAATAACACCCAGACTCAGAAAAACAATTTGTGGATCACACAAAGTATTGTTCTATGATAACGAAGAACTGTATTAAGTTTATAGTTTTGTAAGACAGGAGGAAGTCATCCAAGTATATAAACAATTTTAACCAAAAGCCAGGAACGTGTTGTAAGCTTAAGCTACATACACATTGTTAAGTCAGATTCACATCTCAAAGTTTGAATAACACCGTTTGTGCAAACGCGTCCGATCTCATGTACTGAAGTGTTGGCAGCGTCTTGAAATGTTAAGACCCATCTCTTGTGTCAAAGTTATGTCTTATTTCGTTAATATTTAAACAAATTATAATATAATCCTCGGTATTTATATATGACCCTGGCTTTCGATTATGCTGTTAAAATACACAGTAAAGTAAGATAATTCCTAATCCCCACATACCTACATACGTAGTGTGTTCAAAAAGTATTGCGAATTTTGTGTATTTAAAAAAAATATTTATTTATTCGTGAATATCTATTTTGTCCCCTTCAAAGTAATCCCTGGCATATTATACACCTTTTTCGTCCTTTTATGGGCCTCTTCAGTTTCGGGAACAAGAAAAAGTCATAGGGCGCCAGATCTGGGGAATACGACGGCTGCGGTAACATTAGTGTGTTGTTTTTGGCCTAGAAGTAGTGTACAAATTGAGCAATTTTGGTACGAATTTTGCAGTGACCCGTCTCATGCCCAAATTATCGATCAACATGGATATGCATAAGTCCTTGGCGATTTCTCTAACGGTGATTCGACGATTGGCCAATGCCATTTTCTTCACTTCATCAATTTTTTCGTTTGTTGAACTTCAACAAACTACTCGGGCGTCCGGTACGCTCTTCGTCGTTCACATCTTCTAGGCCTTCTGAAAACATTTTGTACCACCGATAAACGTTGTTTTTGTCCAAAGTAGCTTCTCTGTATGCCACAGTCAACATTCGGAATGCATCCGCGTACTTAATTTCGGTTTTCACACAAAATTTGATACAAATTCTTAGTTCCATTTTTTTGAATAGGTAAAAATCGAAGACGAACCAAAACACGCGCAAGAAAAGCAGATGCCAACTATTAACTGAACATTCAAAATGGCCGGACTTGTCAGCATAAGTGAGAAACATATGTACCAAAATAACGTCACAAAAAAATCGAAATTCGAATATACGTAATCCGCGAAAATTCAAAATTCGCGATACTTTTTGAACACACCTCGTATATTAAATAGATTTAACGTGGGAGAGCTCTCAAACAGTTTACCCGCCTCGTCCAGTAGCACGATGGGCCTATAGGCCGCGTCCGAATCGGCAAGCCGTCCTGACTTCCTCAGTAGTACCGGCTTCCCGCTCTTTCTTGAAAGCGTCCGGACACAAGATTGTGACGCCTTTGGTGTTGCGCGTGTCCATGGGCAGCAGTAATCATAAAGATATCATCTCACCTGAACGGAAAACTCTTTGTATGAAAGAAATATAAAACCCATTCCTTTACAGTGAACTTTTGCATTAATAATATCACTTTTTACTATTAGTTTTAATAATTCGTGAAATTTATAATATTTAAAACTCTTCCGTACATTTTATATAAAAGCGAAATACCACTCGCTTATTAATCACGAAATCTCAGAAATTATAACACCCAGAAACTTTTTTTGAAACGAAATCCCAGAAACTTTAATTTGGTAGGTATGTTCTTTAAAGGGTGTAGACATCCGGTAAGAACGATTCTACAAAACTCAACTCAACTCAAGGGTGTAACACAAGGGTTGGAAGTTTGTATGAAAGTCATGGGTTTTAACGTATAAGAATTGAAATTTAAAATGTATGCTCTATAGATAGCGTGGGTGGGATGGGTGGTGTTTAAGTGTACAGTAAAAGCTCTTTATTCGCGGGGTATATGTTCCGTAAATATGCCGCGAATACAGAAATCGTGAATATGGAATGGTAATTTATATAGGATTATAAGGGATACGTTCCTTGACGACGAAATAAAAAAAGCAAACACATAAAAATCTGTTTAATTTAAGTTTTTGACCATACATTTTTTTTGATAAGTTATATAATGTCTTCAGGTTTAGGCAATGGTTTAAAAAATTTAGTTATTTTTTCTTGCTTGGCAGTTTTCAAAAGCTCTTTCAATTCAGACTGATATTCAGCAGTGGCACTAGCAATTTGCCTCTTAAAAATAAGGCTTCGTTCCATTGATGGATCAATTTTCATAAAGAAATCACAGAGCTCATTTGCCATTCTTAAGCCTTCACTAAGATTTTTCAGATTGAATGTCACGTTTCCAGTGCTTGTTGAAGCCTCTTCTTCAATGGGTTGTGAATTTAACATTTCCTCCAAGTCAGTTTCAGTCAAATCTTCATCTTGCGATTCAAGCAACTCCTGAATGTCACTTGATTCTATTTGTTCGAATCCATCTCGTCCTATTCCACTCGCAATTTCGGCAATGTTTGCAGTTAAAGTTTGAATTTGCACATATTCTTCCTCATTTTCCGCAGTCAGAACAGGCCACAGTTTTTTCCAGCATGATTTCAATGTGTATGGCTTCAGTTCTTGCAATGATTCTTTTATGTTTACGATGCATTTTGCTTACTCATGGAGGGGCTCAGCCCATAATCACCACGCTGGGCAGGCGGGTTGGTGATCGCAGGGCGTAACTTGTTGCACCGGTGACGCTGCTGCCCATCACCGGCCTATTGTATTTAGTTACGCCTTTTAGGATGGATATACCGCCATCGGTCGGTCGCCAGAGCCTCGTTTGTTATCTAGCAGGGTGCACCGCGTGCAGGTGAGGTTGGCTGGGGGCGAAAGATTGTGGTTCGCCCCCACACACCCCAACTTTCAACTTCAGAAACAAAACAATTTCGGAACCAGTCATAAAAAACGCCAAAACACCGGCAGGTTGTCCTTGTTTTGATATTTTAACGCACGAGGATTTAAAGATCTATAAAGCATCAATGGTTTAATAACACAATCTCCAGATGCATTAGAACAAAGCAGCAGTGTAAGAGACGTGTTACTAGTTCACAATTTTTGTAACCAATGGAAAAGAAAAACAATAAAACACACAATGCGGCTCTTACCAAAGGACGGAACGTCCAATTGTGGCAGCATTCAATAATATACTTTATTTTTTGAAAAATAAGTTTGTTTTATCTCAATTTTCTGTTTGTTTACAACTTACCGCGGCAAAGGCGGCTTGACCTCAAAGGAACCGTCAAACGAATCAAACAACGCCGTTAGCTTTTGAAAACGCAATCTAGGCCTAGTTGTAATAAGATCTATTTTATTTATCTCTTTATTAGTCCACTTGCCGACACATTGACAAATTGTACCGAATGTTTTTTATTTAGGGACATATGTATGTACCGATTTGATCCGCGAATAAAGGAATCTTAAGGCGCGAATATAGGACTTGAGTCGCATTTTTTTAATCCGCGAATAGTGAAAACGCGAATGAAGGAAGCGTGAATAAAGAGCTTTTACTGTACTAATAATATATTTTAAAAAATCAACCCCATTTTAGGTTAAAACGGGGATCTTAGTTTGTGTGAAAGTCAAAGTGTTATTGAGGTTAAATTATTATGATATAAGGATTTGAAATGGTACTTAAGTATAAAAATTATAGAAAACATCTTCCTATTATAAGGAGGGATATTTTATTTGAAAACTATCTGAAGATAACTAAGCCTATGCGTACCAAGTTGCGGGCGGCCGAGAATACTACATATTTACTTAAATTTCAAACCGTCGATTTATCTTCAGTCTTTTGTTTTATGTGTATTCAAACCATTTCTTAATTTTGTTTAATTATACTTATTCTTGAAACAAGTGTAATGATTAAGGCATAGATTAATTAAAACAACACTACATAGATACAAATTTATGTATTCAGGTTAATTATTAATTGGTGTAACTAAATATTTGCTATTAAGGCTTCTGAGTGGTAATTACAAGTACTTAATGTATTAATTTATTACATACAATGTTGCTCAATTTCTGAATAAAATGTTTATACAAAATTCACTAAAGGTGAGTTACGTTTTTGCACAAGTGGACGGGCTCGACCAGTGATACAACGGCCTTGAAAACTAGTGTTACGCAATTTTTTAGATTATTTTCACCAACTGAGTGAGGTAACCGAAACCCAAACTATCCTCTCCAGCCAATTCTAGGGAAGAATGAAAGGTTCACAATATAGCTATAGTCTCCCGTCCTCTTGTTTCAGGAGATAAGGTGATAATAATGGCAGCAAAATTATGACTCTTGAATAATTGTTGGCTTACATAGACGGCGGTAGCCCTTATCGCCTGGTGATCCGTCTGTTCATTTGTCTATCCATACCTCCATACTAAAATTATACATCTAAAAGTAAATGAAACTTTTTGATGCTGTAAAATATTACCAGCTGATCTTAATTTCTAAATATATAATAAATATGTAATGCACTTGTCTTGGACAAGTGCATTACCAGCTTTTGGGGGATGAGGGGGTGAAATTGGGCTATGGGCCTCTGGTATCTTCACCCACACGGTGAAACACAGCGTTTCACACCAGTTTTCTGTGAGGCCGTGGTATCATTTCGGTTGAGCCGGTCCATTTTAATAAATTACAGTAGAATGATATCAATTGTAATATAAATACCTTGTAATGATATTAAATTTTATGAATATGTATGAAAATTCACTAATACAGTTAAAAAATATTTTTATTTCAAATAATCACTATACATATACCACTACAAATTAATAAAGTTGTTTTAATTATTTGAATTGAATCTAGTGTTACAATCACTACTATTAATTCTAGTCAAATTTAAGCTAAAGCTTTTAAAAACATTATTGTTTTAGTC
Organism: Hyphantria cunea; assembly: GCA_003709505.1. Taxonomy (NCBI): domain Eukaryota; kingdom Metazoa; phylum Arthropoda; class Insecta; order Lepidoptera; family Erebidae; genus Hyphantria; species Hyphantria cunea. The sequence goes on from PKRV01000054.1 coordinate 439,459, forward strand.
CATATATATCCATATAAGTATTAATATCTGTTGTCTAGTACCCATAGTACAAGCTCTGCTTAGTTTGGGACTAGATGGCGTTGTGTGTTAAAATGTCTAAAACTAAAAAATGTCTGAAATATATATTAATGAAATTGACGTGTGTTTGTAAATATTAAAATGACAGCTTTTTATTAAATTGATATACATATTTGTATACAAGGTATTTATTTTTTTAATATTTTTTTAATTTTTTGTCTCTCTCGTTGTGCTTGCCTTGTCTAAAAATAAGTAGCATAAGTTACTCCTGATTACAGACATGTCCATTTGTTCCGGTCAATCTCAGGAACAGCAGAACCGATTTCGACGAGACTTACACTGGCTGATGATATAGATAGATAGGGGAAACTTAGGCTACTTTTTTTAGAGAAGCTTTGCCCCGCGCTTTTACCCGCGGTTATAAAAATACAACAGCACCGCGGGGCAAAGCTAGTCTTTAATCGATGTCGCTTCCACTGTCTCTTCGAATAGATGTTTAGTTGTTGGAACTAAACTTCTAAACTGATTTTAATGCAGTTCTCAAGAGAAAGATTCATATGTATAATTCATGCATATTATGGTAGAGAAATTCCAAGAGTTTCAAGGTTTCCATACAAAGTCCGTTTGAGTTACTAGTTAATTATCGTTATCGTTTTTATAGTTAGTTTCCGGATTAGGAATATACATCCTGTGTCACAAGGTACTTAACAAATAAATAAAAAACGGAAACAAAGATCACTCAGACTCAAAACAACAATTTGTGGATCACACAAAGTGTTATTACGTTTCACACTGACACAGAGCGGCGAGGCGTAGTGACCGCTATAACCACTTATAACTATACTAACTTATAATGATAAAGATTTACTATTCTTCTTTATCAATTGCATTTACGATCTATATTTTAAATACCTTTAAACTAGATCGTAATTAAGTGTAGTTATGAAGAACAAATGTCGTTGCCTAAACTGTAACCTAAAACCGTAAATTTAATCAAAGGAAAATGATTCTCTATTATCAAAGATGAAAACCAAATTAATATCTCCCACGTTCTAATGTACTTGTCGGCATGAACTGAGATAGGAAGTTCTAATATGTTATCGTAGAGAGGTAGATAAGCAGATGTTAGAGGTATAATGGGTGAATTCATCCTATTAGGTATCGAACTATTTCACCCATTACACCTCTATAAAAGGAGTAACAGACTTGAAAATGATTACGAAGATTTCATTTCATTAATTCATACACAAATGCAAACATCTAAGCGATAAGGTAATTTTACGTACAAAGGCAAGCCTAACCTAAATCTTAGTTTTCTTCCAGCTTACTTTGGAAGTGAATAGGTAGAAGAAACATATAACATAACACGTACATACATAAATTAAAGTTCATTAAAATTCGATTCTATAAAAAATTAAGAATAAAAAATACTAATTGATCCACGCAACCTTGTCTACATCTTCTGTTGCCCGTAATGTAATATTTTTTCCCCTTTTTTGTAGCATTCTTTATTGGTACATTCGTTTTTATTAGTTTTAGTGTGATGATATACGTAGTGTGTTCAAAAAATATTGCGAATTTTGTGTATTTTTAAAAATTATTTATTTATTCGTGAATATCTATTTTGTGCCCTTCAAATTAATCCCCCTGGGATATTATACACTTGTGCCAACCTTTTTTCCAATCTTGGAAGCACTTCAAAAAATCATTTTTTATATCTTGTTCAGCTCCTCTTTCGATGCAGTCTTTATATCGTCAATCGGGGCGTAGCGTCGTCGTTTTGGGCCTCTTCAGTTTCGGGAACAAGAAAATGTCACAGGAACAAGAAAAAGTCGCGGACAGATTCCAACATCTCATTAGCAACGTTCATGCGATGCTGTTTTTATGGAAATTGAGCATTTTTGGTACGAATTTTGCGGCGACCCGTCTCATGCCCAAATTATCGATTAAAATCGAATGGCACGAGCCAATCGAAATGCCTAGATCCTCGGTAATCTCTCGAACGGTGTTTCGACGATTGGCCAATTCCATTTTCTTCACTTCATCAATTTTTTTGTCTGTTGTTGAAGTGCTCGGGCGTCCAGCACGCTCTTCGTCGTTCACATCTTCTCGGCCTTCTGAAAACATTTTGTACCACCGATAAACGTTGCTTTTATCCAAAGTAGCTTCTCCGTATGCCACAGTCAACATTCGGAATGCATCCGCGCACCTAATTTCGTTTTTCACACAAAATTTGATACAAATTCTTAGTTCAATTTTTTTGAATAGGTAAAAATCGAAGACGAACCAAAACACGCGCAAGCAAAGCAGATGTCAACAATTAACTGAACATTCAAAATGGTCGAACTTGTCAGCATAAGTGAGAGACATATGTACCAACGTAACGCCACAAAAAAATCGAAATCCGAATATACGAAACCCGCGAAAGTCCAAAATTCGCGATACTTTTTGAACACACCTCGTATAGTCTATGGTCACCTTGGATAAATAGCTATCTAACACTAATTGAAAATTTCAAATTGGACTAGTAGTTCCTAAGATTACCGCATTCGAGCAACCAAACAAACAAAGACTTCAGCTTAAAATCTTATTATAGATATATAGACACACATTATAAGGGTTCAGACTCTTAGCATGTGTATGCTACACATGCTAAGAGCCTGAGCCCTTACAAGTAAAGAGACAGTTGATAATCCCAGGTTCTCTTCCTGAGAAGATTCAGAAAAGGGTAATTACAAATTTTCATAGATCGTTTGTCCTATGGGAAGGAGCTCGAACGAGAAAAAATTGTAGGAGCGATTCCTGGGAAAGAAAGTTTCGAAATGCTCACAGAGGTATGAGGGAAATTGGGTTTGTGCAGCTTTGAAAAGAGTAAGAAAGCATGTGAATATCTCGGCGTTACCGAATAAATAACGAATTCAGCGTTTTTTGAAATGCTGAAACATGATTGAAGTATCGCAAACCAAATATAAATCGAATACATAAATCCTGCATTCATTCAAGCTTGACTCAAAGTTCATCGAAACAAGAGACATCAGCATACTGAAGAAGATCTGCATAAACATGATGACTTGTATTGATTTTAGTCAGCTTATTATTTTGAGAAGAGACAGAGTGAGAAGAGAGAAGTGTAACGAAACCAATTAACAATAGCCACAACTGCTCATCGGTTATTTTCTGTCGAAATGTTTGATCCCGACGTAAGTCGGTTCATTAACGGTCAGTGTAAACAAAAAAGTATTTTCAAACAAATAAATATCTACCCTTTTACTGCGGTTGCTAAAATAGAATGTCACTCAAAGTACACCGAGTAAGCTTCGTTTGCAATTAGTGATTGTCACCGGTACGCTTCGGACACCATTTGGTTGAGATTTATTTGTGATTGTGACAGTCAAAATAGTTTAGTTTCTGTGTTACAAATAGTTCATTTAATTTCTAATTACGTTTATAACTTATAACATACTAAAACTACTACGACTGACAAAACGGTGATTATCATCGGTTGTTTAATAATCATTTATACACAAAAATTAAAGAATGTTGAGATAAAAAAAAAACGTTACATTTACTTTTAGATATATAATTAGATATTTTGCAGTATTAAAATTTTTTTAGGTGAAAATTTACACACATTGATTGAAGTTGATTGATTAAGTTTTGGCACTTAATCAATCAACCTCTCTCTACTTCCGTTGATAATCACCAAGAGAGAAAAAAAAGAGCTAATGAAAAGCTTCTGGTGACGATGATGTGAGTTCCATTATTTTTGTTCTACCATAAAGTGCTTAACCCGCCTTAAGAAGTTTTCAATTCAACAATTAATAATCGAGGACTTATCTGAAGAATTCTTCACTATACTGTATTTGATTATAAACAGACTATTACCGATACCAGAATTTTGGCTCTAAATATTCTAGACACAGTTTGTAAGGTATTGAGGAACCCGAAAATTGAACCCTATTCATTAATCATTGACGACGCGACGGACTAGCGGATGTGAGTAAATGATTTTGGCCATTAATATCATATGAGCTTCTAATTTAGTAAACGATTTCATAATTGAATTTCGATTTATAAACCAGTTATACATTATATATTAGGTTTAGAATTTGTAATCTAAGTTTTTTTTAATTTGATTTGATTGATTTTAATTGATTTAAGCTGAGTATGGCACCATAGAAAATGTAGAAACCATTGTATTTAATATAATATTCAACTGTAAGACAACTTTCTGCACTTGCCTCTTAAAAGCACTAACTTGTATATTAAATTCTTGTATCAAGGTGTTTGTTAGCAAACTCTTACAAAACGACTGGACCAATTTTTAGGAAATTTAGTGTGAAAATGTAGATGTAAGCCGATTCTTAAATCTACCTGATATGGTAAAATGATACCCTAAAAATATTCTTTTAACTTTTTGACATTTTTTTAAATATAATAATTATGACCATGCAATGTTTGTCGGTCACCTGATTATATTAATATAAATAATATGTGAAGTAAAAACTTTGAACCTTTTTTTAATAGTCGGAATGGAGAAGGATGCGAGAAGCCATAGATCGAACTAAGTGGCGTGAAATTGGAGAGGCCTATGTCCAGCAGTGGACTGCGATAGGCAGATGATGATGATGATGATGATGATGAAATGGAGAAATACTTTTGAGATTGGCACTGTTAAATATTATATGGGGAAGGAGTCTAGAACCGAAAAAAATAGCTAATATTACTTTCGACTACTTCGGTGATCACTAGTTAATATTTGATACTGAATTTTATGAAAAAAAATATTTCGATACTTAGTCATACAGAATTGCACTCCTTGCTTTTTATAAAAGAAATAAAAAGAGACTCGTTCGTCATCGTATCTTTAACCTAAAGTCTAAATCTCCTTGAATAAAATAATTACACTTCAACTTTATACCAGAAAAAACTTTCTACAACACGTGTTTGTTGGGACTTAACTTAAACGTTAGAGAAATACGAGATCGTTGAATAAGAAAGCTTCGAGGCCTGCCCATTACGTCCAAAGGTCACGCACAAGGAGCTAAATTGGGCCACAGGTCGAGCCCGCAAATTCTATAACTAACCACGGAAATGGGCGAAGGGGAACGAATGAACGAATAACTAGAGGTACTTGAACAAGTTTTCCAAGAAAGTTGACACTCGTAAAATAAAAGGACTTTTGACTCGACCCCACCTCAGATGTTATAAAGAATGTGACAGCTGAGGTAACTTATAACTGAGATGTCTTTACGTGCCAAAATTAACATATTATTCTGAAAAGCGATATTGTTTTTTGTTACAAGAATTTTTGTCTGTAGTAATTATTCTCATCATCAATTCTTTTTGTACTTTTACTTTCATTTTCTTTTTTATTCTGTAAAATGTAAAGACGTAACTCTCCGTCTACTTACATAACATAATTTGTACATAGATCTAAACATTGTTATTAAGATTATTGCGTTTAAACTGCAGTTAATTCCGTATTGCCAGTTGCGCTGTGGGTAAGCATAGTATTAATAATTCGGATTTAGATAATCCCTATAATTGATACCAATTGAATGGAGTTCTGTGGTAATAAATACAGAAGATAGTGTATGTACAAACTTTAGTGCGATTACTTAGAGTACGAGTGATATTTATAGATAATCGTTAACTGAATACTAGAGTGATTTACAGAGATGTCTAAGTTAGATCGAGGTGGATGGAGGTGGTTCTTTGTTTCAAAGTTAAGTTATAGTAGAATTGATGAAAGAAAAGTAAAACTAACTTGTATTTAAATTAACACTGTATTTGTTAATGTTAAATGTGAATGTTAAAAACATGGTAGTGAAATACTGTGTTTATACAAGATTACTAGATGACACAGATCTTACTGTGAAATTTAATATCCTAGGCCCAACCGTTTTTACGATAATTTGTATGGATTTTTAAGGTTTTTATGCATATTTTAAAAATTTATATATTACTTTTTCAATAGTTAAATCCTTATTTTAAATATTGTTTTTTGATTTTGTTACGTAAATACTTTGTTTTACGTAACAAAATCAAAAGAAACATAATAAGTAGCAAATAGAAGCAAGCAAGCAAAACATGATTGTTAGTTGTCTCTCCTCTTCTCTTTGGAGAAACTTTCGCTCAGCAGTGGACGGCGAAAATTTGATATACTATATATCACTATTAATAAACGGTAGATACTGATAATGTGAAAAATATTTCGTCATAGAGTAAAAAAGTTAAAAAAGCCATCAATTCCGTACTACTATCAGCAAAAGTATTTAAGTCGACTTAACCAATAGCTCTGTAGATATATGTTAAATTCTCTCGACTTCGTGGCGTTGACAAAGTAATATCCAATTACAATGCAGCCTTTATGTGTTACATACGCTCACAACAAATGTGATGTTATATATTTGAACATTACATCTGAAACACTTATGTTAATAAAGTAATGTCACTCCATCGAAAACCCGGTCGAATCGTGTGAGTGACGTATAGTAATGACGTCTCACGTCAAGAGCTCACTCCAACCGAGGCGGGTTCGAGTACCACTCGAGTTTACACGTCGTTCCTACACTCGTCTTGTAGAAATTTAATCCGAGTAGGGACAAGAGGAAAGTAATCGTATATTATACCATGTTTTTGTGACTGGATGTCCTCAGGTTCTGTGTCTCACCTTTCGAGTAAATTGTGATAAAGCGTGGTGACAACTTTTGTTAGGTATTTTTTTGTAGATCGAGATAAATTTGATACGACATCAGAAGGGATTTTTTTTATCAAAGTTATATTGAACATGTTGTAGCAAAAGCGAAAAATAGATCATGTTTTTTTTTTAAATTGTATTCCAGACAAACTATGGTCAGTATTCAGTTACATAAATACACAGTCATACTTTCACTTGTGACTTTACGTAATTTTATGTCTATTTTAGTTTTACTGTCATTTTAGTCACAACATTTTGTATGGGTATGGGCTTATAATTTTACAAGTACTAAGACGTCAGCTTCATTTTGAAATATCTGTGAGTCACACTACAACCCAGATTACTTTGGGAGATCACCGAAAATATATAATTTTAGAATATTAATTATTTTATGTAAAAATAATAATGAGTTGATACATCAAATATAAGGCTATCTGATTCCAAACTAGGCAGAGCTGAACTAACTAACCAGATAATTATACTTAAATATTTGCAAATATATAGATATAATAAATCCAGGAACAGCTTAATTGATCGTCCTCAGTACACAGTTAACTGTCATGGGTGAGACTCAAAACTCTTAACCTTTAGCATTGTAACCAAAGTCACTAATCACAAGCCCAATAGACCTGTCTTTAGTAAACCTCTGAACTTTCCATCAGCTGACTAGCTCGTGTTACAAGTATGCGAAATTGACGAACGCTACATAATTCTTCCCGTCTCTACTAAATCTATCTGTATAAACAATTTTCCTATCGTTATGTTGCCTAACTTTCTTACCTTCCATTTCAACTTATTTATCCTACCTTTAATTAATTTTCTCATCTTTAATTATCAAATAGCGCAGTTGACAGCAAAAGGCTTGGCCCCTATTACGTGAGTTCCCACGCCAACCAAATTACAAATTACAGTTGGAAATGTTCACGCTTAATGTACTTCTGCCGATCCCTTAGAGAATACAGGTGTGAATAAATATAGGTGTGGGATAGATAAGTATATAGAAAGAGTACATTAGAACAGTAAGTGGCATACTATTTTCATAAGGAAAAATAATAATAAAATTTTTGAAGCTCGCTTCTCTTACTGCTCTAGTAACTTACAAGAGGGGTTAGTGTTGAGAACTGCAATATCTAGATCGTCGAGAGAGCATACTCGACAGAATACATCCAATTTACATTTCTATTACCTAGTTTTTTACTGTTGAATTCGACGTTTTTATTATATTAGTGAATACCAATTGTTAAACTATGCTTATAGCTTACACAATTTATTGAAGAAAAAAATTGTATACACACTAAACTATTTCGAAATAATTTAATTTTTATATATCTGAGTAATGTATTACCTACAGTCACGTAACAATGCATTTAGGTTTATTAGTAGAGTTGCCACGAATAATTTATATAAAACTGCTTTAGTTTGATTACTTCTAAAACTGTCTTTCATTCATAGTAGTCGACGATTTGGGAACATCTGTTACGGGTGTAGAACTAGCTAATTTAGACTTTATAAAACCGGTGCCTTGTATTTTAGAGACCAATATGCATTGGAAAAAAAAAATCCTGATCAAATAAAGACACCGAAACTTACCGAGTGCCCGGGTAACTCTTTTTTTCCGGAAAATCATACATTTACCGGCAAAAATATCTGCATAACACAATTTATTCCGTAAATATTTAAATACTTGTTATCTTTATAAAATATATATAAATCTTCTCTCTCTCTCTCTGTGTATGTGACTAAACTTTTTTTAAAGGCTGAACCGATTTTAATGAAATGTTTGTGTTTATTTGTTTGTTTTACTGCCTCGGTGGCGCAGTGGTAGCGTACGCGACTGCTGTCCATGAGGTCTCGGGTTCGAATCCTGGGTCGGACCAAATGTTTGTATGATCTACAAATATTTGTTTCGGAGTTTGGGTGTTTTCTATGTATAATATGTATTTATTTACAAAAAAAAAGAAAGTATTTATGTATTAATATCAGTTATCTAGTACCCATAATACAAGCTCTGCTTAGTTTGGGACCAGATGGCGTTGTGTGTTAGATGTCCGAAATATTTATTTATTTATTTATTTATTCCTCATGATTCGAGAATAGTTTAGATTCAAAGAAAACAAGAAATTGATTGGACCCGCGGCGTTACCCCCCCCCCCGCAGGTATATGTCAATTCAAAGTCATAAAAGAAAAATTCAGGTAATTGGTATGTTTTAATCTTTTATTTGTTAATTATCAGGACAGTCAATAAGTACCTGTGGCCAATACTAGTTATTTTGTCGAAATATCAGTTAAGTCAAATGTTTATAGGAGCTAAATTCCCAATTAATATTTATAAAGAAACTATTCGCTATAATTTTATAACTTATTATTTAATATAACTATTTATATATTCTCTTACGCAACAAATGGTCAGAATTCGTTCCGGAATATAGACGCAAACAACTTGTATTTGTATCTATTGATATGGCTATTACCCTTAAACACGATCGGAGCGAGAGTTACGGATTCCCACTGTACTCATTTAGTAGAGCAATAAACGTACATTTGTAGTGAATTAGAACCATAGCAAAATAAGAACAATTTATTGGTAAAACGATTACATTCTACCAAAATTTAATAATCTGTATCTAGAAATAGTTTTAAAGTATGGGGAGGAATATACTTGCCAAAATTTATGGCATCATTACAATTTTATACTTAATAGGATCGAACGATAAATCTTTAATTTGACTGCTTTTGAAGTGCAGTGGTAGCATATGCGGCTGCTGTGCCATGGACCAAATGTTTGTATGATCTGCAAACATTTGTTTTGGAATTTAGGTGTTTTCTATGTATAATATTATGTATGTATTTTTCTTAACAACAAAAAAACGTATGTACATATGTCTATCAGATGTCTAGTACCCATAACATAAATTCTACTCATTTTGGGACTAGACAACGTTGTGTGTTCGATGTCAATGTCAAGAAACCCCTACCCAAGCACATATCGAGTATTCATGCGCCAAAAAAAGCTAATACTCTTACAGTACTGGACCGATATTTACTAAACATAGCCAAGCAAATACATACAAATAGCAAGGAAACTGGCTTTCAAATGAAAAAACCATATTGAAATCGGTCCACACATCGGATACCACAGACACACACTCATACACACATCCACGTTGAACTTATAACACCCATCTCTTTGCGTGGTGGGTTAAAAAAAAAATATCCTTAACAGACTCGTATATCTTTGAGAAGGTAAAGAAAACAGCACAAAACCAATATTTTTAGAGGAGTGATGTTATTTACAATTTAAAAGAAACTGAGTTCACGGAAAGTAGTGCTAAGCGTTCAATCTTGTCCTAACTAATCAAGTTGCTCCAGTTTTCTTCAAGGATTTAACGGTGCTTCGTGTCTCATCTATGTATTATAAGCGTATTTTCTAAATTACCCTTAAAACTTACAGGGTACGGAACATTAATAATCCACGAAGGATTTCCTAAGGTATAATATTTCGTTGAAGCGTTGTCAGACTGGATGATTAGACGGCACCTCCGAAATTTCCAAGGCCGTTTGTACGTCTTAATATTATCATAAAATATGCTAAATCCATTTAAGCGCAGTTTTTCTTTCTAGCTTACTGGCTTGAAAATATTGTTATAGATGCTGTCGGCCATGGGAATTTTAATAATGGCCCGCTACTTTGGCCTTACGTTGCTACGTATTATACCTAATAAAGTTTCGCAGCGTCGGCATTTTGCGATGATTTAAAAAACCTTTCTGAGGTTAACAAGTTGTTTTATAAATATGTAAGTAGTTGATTTATGAGTGTTGTTATAACATTCTTTGTTTAAAAATGAGCGTATTTTTATGTTCCTGTTATTTATTTTGATAATAATATAATTTAGACTGCTGATGGCGGTTGTTATTCTCAAATAGTAATAGTTTATGCTGTTGGTTTATTTATGTTAATATTTTCTTTTAATTGTAAAACCCACGTTCATATACCTTTTCTATCACAAAGTATGGTTACGTTTGCAAGTAACAATTACTAACATGTTTATTAACATCTAAAATAACTCTCTGTGAGATTAATAATAAAGATTAATAACGTATTTTGATTGCATTTTAACCAAATTTATGTGGAGTAAGCAGACGCTGTAGTATCCATAACATCTATCTCTCGTAACCAACTTTAAAAAAGAAAAATACTTAGTTCTACATACAATATGTGCAAGAAGTGAGCATAGAATATTCATTTAATCATGTAGTTAAGTCAGGTTCTTCGATAGACCAGGCAGAATTATATAGTATATAACTATATAAATACTCAAACTTTCACACTAATTTCGTTTATTATCTACGCACATATAAGGGGGCAAGCCTTTTGCTATCAACCAGGAACTTTATTAATTAAATGTAAGAAAAGGTAACTTTGAATATCTTGTTGTCTATTAATAGACAATAGAATGACCTATTGCTGGTCATTTTTATGTAACAGGATTTAGAAGTTTAAATATTAGGTGGAAAAGATCAGTATTGCTTAATAAAAATAAGTATATAGATTGCTTTTTTGATAAATTTTCTAAAAATGATTTCATTGTTATCTCTTTGCACATGTTTTATTTTTTTATTACTAACAAAATAGTGGTACTATTTTGTTTTAAAATATCAGAAAATATAACGATTGTTGCGATTGAAATAATATTAATTTGCAGTTTAATTATCGCAGCACAATATTAAATAGCAGTCCAATAAAAGAGAATGGAATAATCAATTTTATCAATTAGCTCATCATTAAAACGAACGACTGCACGATGCAATGGTTAAAGTTATCGACTTTTCAGTATTGTATCACACTGCAGGGCTGATCTTTTAAGTGCTACCTAAGAATTTGAAAAGCTTTTTTATGTCTGTCATAATTATGTCTGAGACAAAAATACTGTTTTTTTTAATTGTAGCTTTAACAAAAAATAAAGGATACTAAATCTCAAACAAGCAGCATTTGTAAATAAATACATATATATTTCAATAACGAACTGTATTTACTTAAAAACTACAATGTATTTTGTATATCACTTGGGATCTTATTAAAATTCTAAGAATCAGCATTGAGTGCAACCACCTAAATGCTTAAAATATGCTTAAAAGCATCTCTATAAAATAAAGAAACTCTAAAACGTAGGCGTTCACAAACACAGTGTTTAGGCCATCTTATAAAGATAATTTGCATATATTCTTAATTAAAATTTATTTATAAATGACTCTTCCATTATTTTTAGAATATACTTGCAATGTAGTTCATTTTTTAATAACAACAGCTGAATTTCCCCAGAATGTAAACATTATTTGTAGCTTGCAGAAAAGCCAGCATAATGTAAAGAGCACTTTGAATCTTGGAAACAGCGCTCTAGACGCCAAGCTCTTTAGAATAGACATGTCAAGACATGTTTAGGAATAAACAACTAAAAATACGTAGTATATAAATGAATAAAAATAGAACAGAGTATAAAAGATTGTCTGATAACTTTCAGAGAAAATTTTGTGTGTGTTTTCCAAGGTTTTTAGGAGATACACTATGTACGAAAAAAGCGTGATTGGCAAAATTAAATAGAAAACAGAAATACATACTTTCCGCCAATTTTTCAGCATAGCTGCGAGATATAGACCTCCACGCTATAGACTCCATGACAAAGGTCAATGACGGTCACCACATTTTTCCCCTTAGTTTAAGCTTCATTCCACGCCCAAACATTTTCCACTGAATCGGCATCAGGGGACTTTGAGGGCCTATCTAACACATTAATATCATGTTCTGCTTTCCAAGTGGTTCAGAGTCGACTTCGGTGCTATGGATCATTATCCTCTTGCAGAAATCATTTTGATGTAGAAACGTCTTCTTTGCCGAATGCTTTTTCGTAAATTTTCTTCATCTTCTCAGCATCCAAAATACCGGTAAATAAATTAAAATTACTGAATTTTTTTTGAGAAGCATCTCTAAACAGGCACCTTTAAAAGGTTTTAGGTGACGTATGGTCTTAACCTTGAGTCTTTAGAGTCCCAGCAGTGGGACATTATAGAAGACCCGAGCCCAGCAGTGGGACATTATGGGTTGTTGATTGAGTTGAGAACAGACAAATACAGCTTCAAAACGGGTAGCGTACGCGGCATTCATTATAAAAAAAGACAAGTTTTCGACTTCCAGACTCCGCTTACATTTGAAAAACTGCTGGGTAGGATACCTATTAGTAGGAAGTAGGTATCCTACCCTACTTCCTACTAATATGATAAATACAAAGATTTGCGAGGATGTTTGTTCTTTTAATGATTTTAATAATTAAATTTTAATAATTTGATTTATATGGAACTTTACAGCAATATAGCTCATTTGTCGAAATAAAACAAGTGGTTGTTTTTACCATGGTCACGAGTTAATTTACGGATTTATGAAAGAAAATCCTTTAATAATATTTTGTGCCAAATTAAAATTGAAAAGAACCTAATAAACTAAAATATTGTAACATTTGAATATTGAAAACATTTAATTCTATTTTCAATTTATATGAAAATGTCCTAGTTTTAAGGTCGGAATTTTTAAGATTTGTTTTTATGTATAATAAATTATGATAGGAAAATCATAAGTTATTATGTATAAAAACAAATCTTAAACATCTATCTTACGTATTTAAATAGTTTTAAATAAACTACTGTTTTCCTATTCCCCACTACGTACAACATAAATTATGCTTATTTGATTACAATATTCAGAGGGATACGAGGCCAAACACTTGACAAGTTAATATACATTTTATAGAGCTTAAAAATAATTTATAATATTAATTATTTTGGCTCTCGGATTCTTATTATTTCATTAAAGTTTGTTTTCTTTATGAATTTGTTCTTTTTTTATTTAGCAGGCAAGTTAATAAAACACAAAAACTACGTATCATAGAAAAACATGACCAAGAAATTAATATGAAAACAAAGAACTAAGCCAGGGAATACATTTTTTAAATTATAATAAATAAAACAATATTAGAATTCTGAAGGAGCGCCGAAAGAAAACAGAACCAAAAATTCATAAATAGCTTATGATGTTTGCAGATTTGGTTGCAAAATTTTTACGCTCCAAATCCAAATATTGAGCGGCAAAGTTTAACCGGCAGCCACGCTCAAGTCATCAATTTCTCTTACTTTTTTATTATACCCGTGTCGAGGTGCGGATGTTTCAAGGCATTTCTTCGCCTACAGTTACTTATTCTTTTATTAATAAAAGTTTATGCCACCCCAGTTAGGCTGCCACCCTCCATGATCTTTATTTGGCAGCAAGATTATGATAGAATCTAATACTGTTTCAACTTACGGTCGTAACTTTGGTTTCTCGATGGTTTTCCGTGTTATCGATTGTATCGATACGAGTTATACGAGTATCCTTGTAATTAATATCTACGTCGAGACTTTAGCCATGTATCATTTGATTGCCTCTATTAATATGATGCGGATAAGTTAAACTCAGTTAAAGTTATAGTCTTTATATTAATTTGATCTTTGTTTCACATATGCTTCGCGTATGTGTGTGGTGTGTGTGTATGTGTGGGGTATACTATAAATGTTTCATGTATGAATAGGACATAGAAAACTGCTAATTGTTTTTTACCTGATATACAATATTGCTGTTCACGGTCCCTTGTTACAATATTAACAATGACGTGATAACAAAGTAATAATTATGTTTTTAATACACGAAATATTGGTAAGTCATCGCGCATAATTTATAACAGGTCAAGGTTGTTACAGAAATTTACGAAACTCTTTGATTCTAAGATACCGTGAAGGCCAGTGCGATTTCTACGTAAAATGGTACCTATTAAATACTTATATATTATTATCATTATTTCTAGAGTAATATGTTAGTTCAGTGATTGAAGATCCTGATAACTGAGCCGTAGGTCATGGCTTCGATTCATACTTGAGACAAATAATTATTGTCATATGCACAATATTATTTTGTTTGGTTTTTTATCGACGATATGCATTTAGATTTTAGATTGCACGGCAATACCCATGCTAAATGTGTTGATTTATTTTGTTGTTCTACCCGAGTACTTTTCTTCTTCCCACTTCTGTAACGATAGTGGAAAATCTTAAACATAGTATGATACTAAATTGAGTTTTCTACATCCATGTAATTTGAAAATACTAAGGCCAAGTTGTCCTCGAAGAAGCTCAGTGCTCAACAGATCGAGACTGTATTTCACTCCGACGCACTACCTTTTGCTTATAAGGCGCAGGTCCGGCCTCACATGGAATACTGTCTCCATCTTTGGGCGAGGACACCCCAATACCAGCTCCTCACTTTGGACCGCATTCACTCGAGAGACGACTCGAATCGTCGATTCCCAAGAAATTTCAATTCTGCTAGTGGCTTCGGCTTCGGATGTGGCTTCACTGTGCCTCTTCTACCGCATTTACTATGAGATGACGCTATAGAATATTTTTGTTCTGGAGGTCGATTGATGAGTCAGCTGTGTGTGCTCTGTTGCGGAGCTTGCCAGTGCTAGGAGTGAGTAGTTCCAGTGAGTCGGAACTGACTGCCGCAAGTTCCAGTAAGTCGGAACTGAATGCCGCTGGTCCTTGTAAGTCGGAGCTAAAGTCCGTTGATCCCAGTGAGTCGGCAATGCATGCGCTGCGCTGTACTACGTTGAGGTCCCCAGCTAGTCGGGGCGGTAGCTGCGTAGTGGCTGGCTGCTGCACATTAGAAGGCACAAAAAATAATGTATAGATCAATGCTCGGAGTTTCTCTGCGTGATCCATAAATGAACCAAGGTCACTGACATTGCCTGTACAATTGCCAGGCTTAAGTGGCAGTGGGCGAGACACATTGCTTGCAGACTGGATGGCTGATGGGGCCAATTAGCTCTGGAGTGACAACCACGTACTACACGTAACGGAAGACGAAGCGTGGGTCTCTCTAAGGTTTTCAGAAAATCGCTGGATGCAGGCAGCACAGGACCATTTGGGTATTGAGGGAGGTCTATCCGTTCATCTTTCGATGGACGTCTTTCGTCTGAGATGATGATAATATAAGGGACTCGTTAAGGCGCATGTACTCGTATTTAAATTATAAATCAAAATTTTATATCTTCAAGTCATAAAGTTGTTGTGCGAAGAAAAGACTGCGTTAAACTGCAAAACTTTCTCCGCTTAACTAAAATTTCAAAGTAGATGCTCTAAATAGCGCACAAACAAGTTTTATACATTAATATGAATACTTAGATATTTAACTAAATCATGCGTTCAAAGTTTTTTTAATTAATTCATCGCACATTATTAATATAAAAATATAATTTACTGTCCCGTACTTAGCCCAAAAATAAAGGCAAGAAGTGACTTGTTTTATATGGCCTTAACCCTCTCCTGAGAGGAGACCCGAGCCCAGCAGTGGGACATTATGGATTGTTGTTTTTTTGTTTGTTTTGTGACTTGTTTAAATAACTTTTTGAATTCATCTTAGAAGCATAGTGTTTGAAGCATCTTTTTGGAATATTCAGTTTTTGAAAATAATAAAAACTATTTTTATGCTCAATATCTAAGAAAATATAAGTAAAATACTCATACATAAAATTTGAATATACAAAGATATTTACAAAATATTCGTTAAATCGCTCGCTTTGTGACTGATCGTCTCTTATTTTATACACATTTAAAGGAACGATAATTTACTTGCATATATATCAGTGTACGTATCATAATATACTTGCATACCGATTCGGAAGGGAAGCCAAATTCTTTGATGTTTATCTATCCGCATAAGTTATGAAGGGAAAAGGGTTGCTTTGCCACTCATATAAGATAAAGGCAGATATCGTCAACTTGTTTGATACCCGTTATTATAAAATCTTTATCAACATATTTGGGAGTTGTCTAACCTTTTCCTATCCCTGCATAATATTTAACCACATCGATTTTTGGTTTAAACCTTTGTATTATGATAGAAAACAATCGAAAAGACGAAATACTTAATAGAAAATGACCACCGAACATTATGAAACTTAGGAAACACGTACCATTTGCAGGCTTTTAAAATATTTAAACTTTTGTTTTATTGAAAGTTTGACGATTGGGTCAGCTTAGAAATAGTGTTGTATTGCCTGATAGTAAGCTATTATCGATACAGTATTTTAAGAAGGAGTACCCTCTTTTCATTTGAGGTGAAAGTTTTATAAAGTCAAGATTTCATTGCCCCTGACCACTGGGTTGGGATGATTATATTACATGTTTTCTTCAAATTTAAATAACGTTATATACCTCCAATAAGTTACTGATACCTGCAGCATTGAAAAAAAAACAAATTAATGATGGTAAAAAAATAAATCTTTAGAAAGTTCTGCTAATTAATTTTGTAACTTTAAAATAGCTATATTTTTAAAGAAAACTCTCGTACTATTAATAAATTCTGTAAATTACCATAAAATTAAATTAACATAAAAGGTATGGCCCATATAGGGTTTTTTGGTGCAAGGATTGCACGTACATTATGCAGCGCAGTAAACCACTACTCCATTCGTATAATCAGGAAGATAATAACAAGTTTGTAGCATACTATCTGATATATTTCTTGTTTTAAGAATGAAATCGTTCAACACTCGTCCTAGAAAGATTACTTTTCTGCTAGACACGTTAAAAGACTATGAAAAGGAGCCATTTATTTTGTTACAAAATAAAATATTACAGCTTCTGCTGAATAATTGACTACAACAGAAGCATTTGCATTTGGCTGTCAGCAGCTTACGGTAAAGCCTAAAATAGCAAGAAGTTTTGGTTTGGACTATTGGCTATCTGGCTGATACTGAATTTTAGGAATGTTTGGGGCTTAATAAAGCAAGAAGTGTGCACCGTTTAAGTTTAGTCTAGACTTACCGTGAGTGTATTTGATGGTCTAAATATGAAGTTTATTAAGCTTGGAACACGTATTTTATGTCTAAGAGGATTTCGAGCTTGAAACTAATGGAGGATGATTTATTTTAAGCTACCAATTTTTAGGTTTAAAATTTGCTATTAGTTTAATTTTGATTTTGTTCAGTAAAGTTGACTTTTAGTGTAATATTGTATCCATTAAAGTTATGTATAAGTATCACAATTTTACACCAGTCATTAAAATTTAAATTCATGCAATGCAATAGAGACACTTGACAGTTTAATTGTGCATATTGACAACATTGGCAGGTTAATTTCTAAATAACAAGAGGAAAACGAATTTTCAATTTTACATTTTTGTGAGCATACTAGTATTTTCCCGAGGTTTCGCTTACGCAGAAGCAGATGTTTTGACCCTCAATTTTACTCCCTTAGGGGTGGCATTTTCAAAACTCCTTTCATAATGATCACTTACATTATATATAGATCTTACATGTAAAATTTCAGAATTCTAGATTCGGTGGTTTGGGCTGAGCGTTAATCTCTAGGTATTTTAGTCAGTCACCTGCCTCCTTTATATGTATATTGATATACCGAAGTCCGAATGGCTGGTTTTATTTTAGTGACTATTTATATGCTTGTTTTGGAGTTCCTTGCCGGATCTTCTCCATAGTAAGGACAATATTTTTCTCATAAGGCTCTACGAAAGAAAATTGTAAGTTGTAGATCGACACAAGCGATCATTAGATTTTGGTGTTTTCACATATTTTAAATAAATTAAATGAATGATTTTAAATTTGAATTTTGGAACCGAGCAACTAGAGTCATTGATGTAACATTTTGAAAGTACTTGAATAGGGAATACATACTTGAGAATAAAATTTATTTATTATGATTTCTTGACACAGTTTTAACTTGGGGTATTGGATTTTAAAACTCCTTGTGTTTCTAAATATATAATATTTTTTTCTCACAACACGATAATCTTTTCTTTCTACATTTTTATTCAAAGTATGCAAAGCTTAGAATTTTATTAACACCTTAACATGGAATTCGAAAAACATTCTAAAAAACTACAAATACATGAAGTAATTTATGACGAAGATGCTAGGTCCAAATCGTATAATATTACAGACAGTTTCCTACGTCGTAATTTCATAAATTCCCAAAAAAACTTTTTGCTTTATTGCGTTTTAAACTTCCGAAACATTCTTATCTCCCTCATTCCCCACAATTCAGCGGCTTTATTGAATTAGGAAAATATTTGCCTTAATTCTTTTCCTTACAGTTGTATTTACATTATTATTATTATAAATAAGGATAAAAACACGCCAGGGGAACTCAGGACATCATCTCTGGCTTTATATTTATTATATCCGTTCCTCCCTTACACTAATAAACCACATTTTCATAGACCTGTTTACTAGCAGATTTTATAGAGCCGTTTTTCTTTTTAAAAATATGATTTTCGAATTATTTATTTTATGTGTTATATGGTAAATTTTGATATTCCCTTTTTTAACTTTTTTTTTGTATTTCAGGAAATGATTTCAAGTCAATCCTAAATATTAAAGCAGTAAATATTTTCTAACCCGCCATTGGTGACGTCAATTTGACTTACATCATTGGTGAAGCCGGGTCTCACGACCAGGATTTTAAAAATTAGTTAAAAAACATTTGAATAATTTAAATTACTTACAGTTAGTTTAGTTTCAATTAAGCTTAAGCAATTTATGTTTATTGCCATATACATATGTATATGGGAATAAACATAAGTATTTGATTAATCAAAACTTGTTTTTAATTTTGCAGTCATACTTAGGACCCTAAAAATCAACACGTTTTTATTCATATGTTTTATAAATTTAAAAATTAATAACAATAGTAAAAAAAAATTGTATCCGATCAAAGTATATACATGTTTGACTAATGGCTAATGACTATATTTTAAATTTTTTCTTATTAGTTATTTTCTAATTCTCCTTTCAAATAGTGGACTGCAAGGTTAGTTACAAATAACTTTTTTGAATTGAAACTATAAGCCTTTTAATTTCGGTCAGTGTATTTAGAAAAAAATATTTAAATGTTTTAGGATTAACTTAAATAAAATCCAAAATAGCACACATGAATATTTAATACATTTTAAATGTATGAACATAAAATTTAAATATAAATTACGTAGAACTAAAACAAGTAAATAAGTGCTATCAAATTATACAAAACGTTGAATTCCAGGAGCAAAATTACAAAGAGAAATTTTAACCAGCTATTGAGTATTCAGTTTCATGTTACGTTTACTTAAATTACCATTAAATTTAATGATAAGTGGTTGAGAAAAGCTAAAGTTCTGCTTATTAGACATCTGAGATGGACCTGTTTTGTAATAAGTTTAAATAATTGAATTCTGTATAAAAATTATACAGAATATCATGACATAATTTGTATTGGAATCCTCATATTATGTCTACTTTATTAATTACTTACCTATTTTTATATGGAAAAGAAGAAGTATAAAAGATAATAATAATAGTTTATACAGCTGGCCTCAAAATGTACAGAAATCCAATCTGAAAAATTATAAAATAAACTTGAAAATATACAGATAAATAGGATGAAACCATATAGGTATAAATGAAACAAGAGGTGACTAATAGCCAGTAATCTAATGATATTTTCATAATGAAAAAATCTTGCCGTTTGTGGCGTAAAAATTAGACCCAAATTAATAATGATCACAAATTATAACAGTAAAAAACGACTTCATGAACTAGAGCAAATTAAAATTGGACCACACGGGATTCACCAGCTATCAAATAAGTACAAGATCATCAAAATCGGTTTACCCAGTCGAAAGTTATGAGGTAGCTAACATAGAAAAATACAGTCGAATTGATAACCTCCTCCTTTTGGATATATTTATACAAGGACTTCTTATCACATTAGGTCTATGTAATCTGATGTCTCAATAATCTGATCATGTTGTTGAAGTTGTTGAGTGTGGAGTTTTAACTGCCGGGGTTTTTTTATTTTTGTTTTGTGTTAAATTACTTCTAACATAAGAATGTCAAAGTTTTTATTTTGTTTTTATGTAAGGTTAAAGGGGAAGGAAAGTTTTTCGGTTTTGGAGGTAAGCTTATAAGTAACCGATTATATTATTTAAGTAATAGCATGAATTAATGTTTAAAGTTTTTTTTACGTTGTTTGTATAAAAGGGGTATGATGAAGCAATTAGACAAGTTTAATAATCAGTGGTTAAGTGACAGGAAGAGTGTGAGAGGTTTTCGGCGGGAGACTGCCATGGCGGGTTGGGTAACATTCACAAGCAAGATTTAAAAGTGTAAAAGTCATCTAATAACGTTGAAGTTATCTAAGCGTTGTTTTATTAACGATTTATAATAATACAGAAGTTGGTTCAAAATTCGAAATTTTTGTAAAGTAGTCGTTATTGATTCATAAATTTTGCGTTAATATTAATTTTTGCATTTTACGTGTTTTATATAAAAGCTCTGAATGGCCTTCAATAGTATCCATCTTATAATAATGGCGTGGACAGGTAGTCGTACGGTTTTACGTAAAATAAAGCAAGTGCCTTACTAACAAAAAAATGATTTAATTTACTCCGTCTATAATTAAATATTTTTATAATCACCAGCATATAGATCACATTAACTTTACTATTTAACACGGTATAAAGGTTTAAAATATAATTGGATTGAGCCAGTACACAGCGTTTCGTCGTAGACGTGGTGCGCAGGCGACGGTCCGATCAAAAGTGAACCACGACATGGCCGCCCCGCCACCAAAGCAACGACGCTTCGCCACAGTGACAGATGTCAGTCACTCTTTGGCACTTGATAGTGATGAAAATTCCGAAACGCGCCGACACATACGTAAAATACAAAAATGTGATATACAAAACCCTTTGTCGCATACAAAATCCAGTTAATCACCTTATCAGTGACAACGACCTTTGTGAGGTCAATCAGCAAACTAATCAATGCAAGACTGCAATATGGATTAAAGTGAACAATATTAATTTATTTGTTTATTTATTTTTGCTGTCACGAGTGTCGGGTGCGAATATTATGCAAGGATCAAGTTGCCGTTAAACAGCCGGTGCACTCGGGAATCATCAACCTTGGTCAAGGCTGTATGATAAAAACAAAAAAGCTCTTGATGTTAAATAATAGAAGAATAAATAATAATCAACGAAATAGCGCATTGTTACATTGAATTTGTACAACTTTTGGTAGATTGACGGAAATAGAGCAGAGCTACAATAAGCACCTCAAAAAAACACGTCGACGTTAAACGGTACTCACGCGAAGCTTTCAAATAACGTTAGCAGCAAAATGTTTAAGCAATAATTATTAAAACAGTGTTACGAAATACTTATAGTCCTCTTTAAACTTCATGACGTTAGAATTTACCAAAATCGTGGGAGAGTCACGCTTCGGAACAAATGGGCTGGCACGAGTGGAGTGATATCACGGACACCCAAAGAAAAATGGTGTTTCACCGAATGAGTACTACTGGAGGCCCACACTTCAACTCCTCCCCCATGTACCTCTCTTTCCCCAAAAAGCTGGCTACGCACTTGTGACGACTCTGGAGTTGCGGGTGTCCATGGGCAGCGATAATCACTTACCATCAGCGATAGGTCAGTTCCATTGCCCTCTATTTCCAAAAAATGGTCGGATAGGCTTCCGATTTAGATAGAAAAAAAAAAGTAATCAATATTTTTGCTCCTATTTTCTATGCATGACCTTTGTTAACAATATACTAAGGTTCGTATTACGATACCATACAACACACCGTCATTAATATTTATACACACCATCAGATTTTTCTTTCAATAGAATAATAATAATTACTACAAAAATTTACGAGTGTTTGGTTTTACTACATTTTGTTGGTATACAACTATACAAAAGGAAACCAAATACATGTCTTAACAAACAATAAGCATATTTTAATATTTAATTCCAATATAATAAAATGTTAGCGAGAGTAAATAATTCCTGTAAGCCCTCTTCGCTCTCACAAAAAAGCCTCTCTTTTTCCTTAGCAAGTTGTCATTTGCCTTTAATTTATAATGTTCTTTGCTCTATTAACAACTAGAAGCCGTAATTTCATTTCACTTTTCGTTAATTTTTTTTTTGTAATAATATTTATTTTATTATGTGTTCACAAGTTAAAGAGTTATTTTATATATGTCTAACTTTTGGCCATGGCTTCACCCGCGTGTGTGTCAATTATTTTGGTGCAGTGGTTTAGCCGTGAATAACAGATATGCATATTCACCATCAAAATTTGAATATTAGTTTAGATATGACCGATAACAATTGTAGTTAGGGGTTTTAAAACTGCCTAATTTCGAATGCGATTACCAATGTGAAGTACCTGCCGTTAAGAAAATAGCCTCGTTGAATATTCAGAGGCTAAACAACGGTCTATCGCATGGCTTGTTTTCATTACCATGATTGGGCTGGCCCCATTACACTACCATAGCTTCAGTTATACCCCACGTAACGTTTACAGGCTTATAAATTGATTTAAATGAACTTCTGTATGTTCTCAGTAATAATTTTACGCAAATACCTTGATACCTTGAACCCCTATATATTTTAAAAATGTAACAATATTACTACAAGTTAATTCCTTAAAAGCACTAACGTACTATTAATTGACGACAGCAAAATTACTTGAAATTGGAGTAATGATTGTTATTTCATAGTTATTTAATTCGTGATTTTCTTCCTAGCTTTTATTAGTCCCAAGATTATTTGGGATCGGCTACTAGTTCAAGCAGTTTTACCTAAATATCAAGTTGCCATGGATTGACTGGCATTAAACGTCCGCAACCTTAATGGTGAACTGAATTTGAAGATTGAACTAGTTGTCATATTTGAGGACACTGACTTGCTAATAAGTTTTGCCATAGATATTCAATACAACCGAGAGCTCTCCGAGGCCATCTTCCATACTGCTGCTATTAAGAATTTCTTATAAGACATACCAAACAGAAGTCCGACCCGAGAACCGAACCCGAGACCTCTTGATCTGCATTTGCTTACGCCAATCGCGATGACAACGAAGCATTCAATAACAGAACCATAATATAATAATTTTGAGAATAAACAGCGATTTTTACAAAATACTAGCTGATCCGGCAAATGTTGTTTGCCATAAAAATATAAAAATATATAGGGGTGTGTCACCCTTATTGTTTAGGGGTATGAAAAATAGATGTTGGCCGATTCTCAGATCCACCCGATATGCATACAAAATTTCATGAAAATCGGACCAACCTTTCGGAGGACTTTGGTAACAAGCACTTCGTCACGATAATTTTATACATTCGAAGAAAGATAAAATAAATAAATGGACTTTAACAATTATATGATAATCTAATTCAAAATTTCCCCAAACTAAATAACCTTCTCCGATTGTTCTTTTATGGCTTCTTTTGCTATTACCGAAATAACTGCAAGACAACAGTCAAGCAGACAGTTAACTGACAAGCCTTACCAAGTTTCACAAAACATTTCTAGGCTTACGATCGGACTTTGTAACATTCTATTAACAAAGGATTTATTTCTCGAGCGAACCTATAAAATTTCCTATAGTTTAATGTCCACGCCATTAACATTATTGAAACCTAAAGTCGATTTCGCTCTACCATAAACCAACATTTGATTCACATGGAACAGATTCAGAAATTACGTTCACTGACTGAAACTAATTTCTAATAAATCAACCAGTTTTCCTTTCCTATGGATTTTCAGGTTGCCGCTTGGCGTGATTTACTGTTGACCTACAGCGCCATCTATCGTGTACCAATAAAGGCAGTAGTTGAGTTTTAATTTATTCTCTTTTTGACTGCTATGAATTTTTATGAATTATTTTACTTTTGAATTTTAACTTATAACTGATAGTTTTTTTAGGTCCATGATGTATGTTCGTGAATATGATTAATAAGTATTTTGGAATTCGAAATGATATATGTCTTCTCTTTGAGAAATAAAGATGATTTTATTATACATGAATTGTCAACAACTTAAAAATGAAACATACTCGTTTGTGTTACTTATTTATTTCTTTGTATTAAATTTCTAATTTAGTTAGTAACGTAAGCAGATAAAAACTTTTATAAGAATATCAAATTCATAATAACATTATATACCCATGGATTTCATAAACAAAGCAGTATCTTAATCCAAAACAAAAAAATAGTTAAATCAAATTTTAGTATTAACAAGATTTTCTTGTGTGAATTTTTTTAAAGGTTCAAACGAGCGCCTGATGTTAAGTGGTAACCGCCGCACATGAACACCCGCAACACCAGAGGGGTCACAAGTGTGTTACAGGCCTTTAGGGGTTGGGTAGCGGGATGAGAGTATCTACCTGCAGGAAGTGGTTTCCCGCAGCGGGCGGACCACATGCCCCCATCGATGGCCTATTCGACGGGGGCATAGAGGACGATATTCCGCCCATCAGAGAATCAGAGGTAGGGGCGGCTGTTCTAAGAATCCATTCAAAGAACACCGACCTCGGGCCAGACGGGATACCACCCCGAGTGATGGCCCGAGCCGTCGACCATGTGTCGGACCGCCTCAGGGAAGTGTTGGATGCTAGTTTAGCATCCAGATGCTTCCCTGAATGCTGGAAAAGCGGGAGGCTGGTCCTATTGAGAGTATCGGGACAGCCTGCCGATTCAGTCGCGGCCTACAGGCCCGACGAGAGGTTGCTCTCTGCCCGTATCGTCTGGCACCTCAGCTAGGTGGGCTCTGACCTGATGGGCGCCCAATTCGGGTTCCGAGAAGGGCATTCGACGGTCGATGCATCTGAGGGCCGTGACCGAAAAGGCTGTGAGCTGTGGCGGCGTACTGTTGGCGATATCGTTAGACATCGCCAAAGCGTTGAATAGTCTACCATTTAGCTGCACCAAGGAAGCACTCCACTATCACGGGGTGCCAGAGTACCTGAGGCGGCTAGTGGCAGACTATTTGGAGGAGTGTACCGCCGTGTACGAGGACCGATAGGTCGCCTTGATACGGCGACCCATGTCGTGCGGCGTTCCGTAGGAGTCTGTCCTAGTACCATTCCTATGGAACGTGGGGTCTCTCTGGTGGTCGGGCACATCGAGGCAATGGGCTAGCGGGTGGCCCTGGACAAGACGGAGGCCCTGCTATTCCATGAGCCCCATTGTGGGCCGCCCCCCGGCGCTTTCATAGTGGTTAACTCGGTCCTCATACCGGTTCGGGCCCAGATGAAATATCTGGACCCGATCCTCGACAGTGGGTGGCTCTTCGACGACCACTTCCGACAGCTTTTACCGAAACTGGTCGACGCTGCCTCCGTCCTGGGGTGGCTATTGCCTAATTTGGGTGGAGCCAGCGTCACGACGAAAACCTCGTCACGGGGGTTGTCCGGTCGATGGCGCTGTACGGCGCACCTGGATGGGTGGCGGCTCTGACCGCCCAGAATAAAGCGCGCCTCTGGCGGCCTCAGAGGGTATTAGCGTTCAGAGCCATACGCGAATATCGCACGGTGTCGACCGAGGAGGCGTGCGCCTTGGCTGGAACACCCCTGTGGGATTTGGAGGCAGAAGTAGCCACCGAAATTTATCGACGAGTGGCCGAGTACCGGGCGGAGAGTTGCGTTCGCCTTCCGCTTGAAGAGGTACGCGAGTGGCGTGAAGCCACCTATCGGTACACGATGGTTCAGTGGTCGTCACGGCTGGAGGCTCCACGTGCTGGCTTCGCCACCGCGGAGGTTCTCCAGCCGGTCATCCTCGAGTGGACAGTGCGGCAGCAGAGTACCCTTTCCTTCCGACCGACGCAGGTGCTTTCCGGGCACGGTGGCTTCGGGAAATACCTGCACTCGGTCGACAGGAGGGATTTGAGTTCCGCCCACCACCACTGCGACTGCAGTAAAGTCTCGGCCCAGCACACGCGAATGGTATGCCCCACCTCTCGCTACCAGCCGTCGTACGCTCCATGGCCGGTAGCAAGAACAGTTTTACCGCGGTCGCAACCTTCTGCGACGGCGGAATCTCTCGGGCGAAGAAGGTCCGGGAGGACGACCTCCACTCGGACTTGATTCGCCTACCAGCGTCTAATGCCGCCCTGAGTGTGTGTATGTATGTATATTTCTTTGGCACGCCCCAGAGGTTAAATGGCTGGTAATATATTTATGTTAGTCGTGTCAATAGATTCGTTTTAGTCATGAGAGTGACAAGGGGTACATCAAAAATAAAGAAAATCAAATTTAAGGATTTAGAGCCAAAAAGTAATCTAAAAAAAGGATTACATATACATACACATTTTGTATATGATATTGACGCAGTCGGTTTTTTTAATAATTCATTACTTGTTTATACTATCTTTCAGGTAAACACCACTTTATAACAATATCGCATATTAAAGACACAGACAATCATATTTTAACCATGATATGATACATTGAAAGCACTACTCAACCGGTAAATATTTCTGAAGAGGTCAATCTTCAAATCATTTCCCTGATCCATTTCACTAATTGTTTTAATTAAAACATCAGACTGAAATGAAAATAAATAATTGTTAGGATATCGAGTTCAAGTTCTATTTTAATTGTTTCATTAGTGGATAAGTCGAATTTCCTGAATAATATACGAAAATTACTTGGCAAATTTTCGTTGAAACTTAGCTTAACACGCTTAATCTCGCCAATCTAAATATAAAAGCGGCAACAGTTTCTTGGGAGGATTTGTTAGAAAATCAAAGCAATTTACGCTCGTCAAGCGGAGACGCTGCGGCTGACACGCCCATTTGTCTCGAGAAGTCGGGACTGCGCAACCGAACGTTCGACGGTATTTTGCCAAATGAGAAAGCTTCGAGACAGGATAACACCGGTTTAAGTAGAGGTTACCTAATGGCTATGAAATATGTCGCAGCTTTTAGAATAAATCGATAAATTGCTCGAGTGTTCCAACCAAGTGCCGTTCGGAGTGGTGTATGTAAGAGCCAGTAGATTATACAGAGTACGTTTATATTGTAAAAGGTATTCAATTATATCTTCAGATGGGTTATGCAAAAACAAAAATGGTAAATTTTCGACTGAAATACGGCAGAGAAAATCTTGAGTATTTTTAAGTGATTGATGGTGATGTGTTTAAAGAGGGTTTGTGTAGGTCTGAGTAAGTCGTTGGTTTTCTAAAACAGAGATCGTATTTACAGCAGTATACCGAGGTTATTACTAACAACTTTGCAGTCTTTTCTTAATACAAATATTTTGGACATATAACACAAAATGGCGTCTAGCTTCAAAATAGTAAAATTAATAAGAAACCCTTAAACCACACACACACACACACACACACTAACACAGGTTTGAAAATTTTACTAAACAAAAAGAGAAATATTATTAGGAAACTATGTTTAAAAGTAATCATACGTAATAATATTGTTGGAACTCTTATAAGCCTCTCTAAGGAATAGTATATAGTAATAATATATAGGTAGAAACGAAAACATAATGAAGCGTTCGGCTTTTTGCCTTATTATGAATGAGATTTTTTGACTAATTGCTTGCCTTTGGCAGGTAAACAAAGATATTTTTCTGTAACTCAGAGTATTTACCGTTTTCGAAATATACAGTATCATCACCACCACATCTCAGCCTATAAACGTGCACTGCTGGGAAAAGGTCGTTCTCAAGACTCTCTAATTAATGTAATAATTTCTTACATAGAAAGGATTTTCAGGGCTTCATACCCAAAGGATAAAACGAGATCCTATTACTATGACTTTGCTGTCTGCCCATCCGTCTGTCACCAGGCTGTATCTCATGAACCGTGATACTTGGGCAGCTGAACTTTTGTACATTTGATGTCATTCTGGCGACATCATAACAACAAATACTAAAAGACATAATAAAATCAATATTTAAGGGGGCTCAATACAACGTACGTGATCTTTTTGCTCGATATTAATAACGGCTACAAATTGACGCTTGAAATGTATAGATGATGGTACGGAACCCTTCTTGCGCTGGTCTGTCTAGCAGTTGGCCCATTTTTTTAGATATCTGGTTTTATTTTTAGATACGTTAAAAACATCTGCAGGTACTTCATTACATTCCAGGGA
The DNA here is from genome assembly GCA_003709505.1 of Hyphantria cunea. Lineage (NCBI taxonomy): Eukaryota > Metazoa > Arthropoda > Insecta > Lepidoptera > Erebidae > Hyphantria > Hyphantria cunea. The sequence goes on from PKRV01000054.1 coordinate 468,215, forward strand.
TTATTTACACACATTAACTAATAGTTAATAATTTATAGTTTAAACCTAGCTTTCATTTTTTTAGGCAATCATGTTTTATTCCAGTTGACCAATAATCGTGGGTTGCAAGAAGAGAGTAAGAAATTTCACGAAATTCTATCTCCATTGACTGTATTCCAATTATGATATGACCAATGCTAATAATATATGTTATATACCACTTATTGAATAACTATTACTGTGTTGTTACGTATTATTGAGATACGTTCATTATTAGAGTCATACATAATCCTTTGTATTGTTTGAACAAAATATTCTCCGTGTATCGAATGTAATATTTTCTGCAAAAACTGCTAGTAAGCTTTCCTTATTAGTGTTTTAAACGGTAAAATTTTAAAATATCTCTGATTGAGAATATTCCTGTTAGGGGTAGGGTTAGCAATGTATATTGTATTGTACAGTTCACGATTTTGAGTCTTAAACAGACTCAAAACAAATACTGTACTGTGTGTAAAATAAATTGCTGTCAATCCGTTCTGTAAACAAATTATTTGGTATAAAATTACATAATTGTGTTTCGTGAGTTTTGGTAAACACTGCTAATTAATAAATATTGACAGAATGAAGATTGTTCGAATAATACTCCTAGTATGATTCCAAATGTATGTATGTTATTTCCTCGTAGTAAATGTAACAGAAATGTTTTGTTTTCTTCTCCACGGCACTTGTCACAGTCATGGGCTTCTCGCATACTTACTTGCGTTGATTCCATTTAATTTTTACTATCTAAATTCGTAATCCAGGCTTTAATACAAAATAAATCTTCTAAAGAAGTCTTAGATATTACCTAAAATGACATAATACATTAGGTTGACAAATAAAAATACATTCACGTTTATACACACTCCTAATTTACTAAATATTTGATAAAAACCTGTTTTCGCAACTTCAAATTGCAAAATATTGGCAACCTTTACCACGAGTGGGCTCAAGGGTATGGTACGGTACAAACTCTCAATTTTAAATAAACATAACCCTTCCGCTGCTTCACCCATGTCTATTTAAACAAAAGCAGTTACAATGATAAATTATATTTTGGAAGCTTAGAATATCGTGGAAAATTGTCCTTCGGCAATGATGTGAACTGTGTTCGTACTTTGACCTTATAGATATTGAAATATTATCTGTTTATTTTGAGTTGGATGAAAACAGAAATACAAAAATTTAAAATATTTTAGGTATTATTTCATACATTTTTTACCGGTTTTTCTTTTTTAAGCATTTACAACTTTTACACTTTATCCAAGTTCTCATTCGATCTGTAGTAGAGGTAGAAGCGTAGAGTTCCTATGGCAGACTCATATATATTAAAAAAAATAAGAAAAAACTCCAAATCAGAAACTGATCAGTGGGTTAATCATAATTAAAAAAAAAAAAAACCTACTCTCCAATTGTTTACAATGCCTACAGAAAACGTTCTCTATGGCACTTATTTACACTGTGACTGTAATATAAGCGTATTTGTCTTCACGCCTAGGTATTTACACTCCATATTTAAGTTTGTGTAGTTGTATAATTAAACTAGCTTAAATATGTAGATTCAGAGCTGGAGTAGCGCTCGTTTCTTATTATAGGTCTGTTAAAATATTCTACAATTCATTTAAGTACAATTAAAAATAGTTTTGTAAGAATGAAGCACCTTAGTTATATAAAAAATAAATATGAAAGTCTGTTATATTATTCTAACTTCACTAGACTTCACTCGCGTTGTTATTTATTATTTCGCGTTCCTAGCATCGAAAATGATGAACTTTGTATATAATGGTTCAGTCTCTATTTTTTCTCCTTCGGGGAGAAATTTATATAAGTCTTCTTTTAATAAGTGGTTACAACATAAAAAGCACGAGCTTCAAAAATTAAATTTCAGCTGCTGTGGCAGTAGCGGTTGATTAGTTGGTCAGAGCAAATAATTTAATTTCTATTTAAAGTACATAAACGTGTTCTGTTAACAACTGTACTATAATCACACTGTTTTTACAGCAGTGCTTATTATTGTCTATAGAAGCTGCCTTTATGTTAGGTCATTTGATTAGTAACATAAATATTTAAAATTCAGTTTCCCCTTACCTAACTTTGGACAAATGAAATATGTTTTTGTTAAAATCTGTATACAGAGGGCTCACCAAACATTATATTATTTACAAGGTACATTTGTTTTTGCATCTTTGTCATTATGAACAGGCGGAGATTCTGCAAAATATCAGAAAAGTTGCAAGCTTGTCGTGTTTGTTTTGGACGGTCAGCCGTTTGCAAAAACTTCCAAAGTTATAAAGGCATTTTCATCACAACTAAAAGTGCTGACTTTGTATGTGCATTGTGTAACTAAAAGGAAGTCTTGACAAGTTGGTGATTTCAGTGACTAGTTTTGTTCGGTTTCTATTTTTTTGTTTTCCCATGCAGTTTATCATAACGTATAGTTTGCGCACATATTATACAGAACTCAGTTTTGCAAGTTTGAAATACAGAGTCTTAGCACGCAAGGCACTATAAACAACCCATAAATATTAATTTTGATTGTTTTGATAATTTTTGTTCGCAATTTTAACGTCGTGAACGGGTAACTTAACAAGTTTAATTCCGCCCAATAATGTGATTCTAAATAACTATTATTATTCATTGTTATATCATGATTTTGATTTTAAATAGAAACATCACTATAGGAAATTGAATTGGTAAAAAATATTACTTTGTTTTATACTACAAAATTTACAACCCACATGATTTGAAGCATTTACTGTGTCAGTTTGGCTTTGAACCAGGAAATATGTCACATGGGGTTTGTTAACATTGCAAAACACTCCGCAATTCCCCAAACTGTACTCACTCATAAAAGTGTAGCTTAACGGTCTCTTAAAAAAGAGGTTGACAACATTATAACTTTGACACAGCTTTTTTTGGTAACTGGGTGGAAGATCCTCATGGGTGTCCTTTGCCCATTGGGGTCCGTCAGACACTTACCGACTAAAAACCGCCCCGTTTTTCCCTTTGTTTGCCTATAGCTGGAGGAGGGGCGAGAATTGCAATTGTATTCTTCTGCTACCCCCGATAAGTATTGACCCGTCTCACTCAAAACGGGTCTCATCATCCGTTGCGATCGTCACCCATCAGTCGCGTCTCACTAAGAGTGCACACAGAACACTGTGCGCAGCCTCTCGGGTCTGTTACGGACGACGAAAACCTCAAGGTCGTCGCCCGCAGGCCACTTACTAGGGTGGCCGGAGATCAACAAATACCCTCCGGCGAACAGTGTTTCTCCAGGGACGGGCAGAAGGGGCAGTGTTACGTTCTCAACTTTGAGACAGCCTACTCTTTAACGCTATGACAAAAATACACGCGGACGAGCCCGCACACAACATAAAATTATGTTTTAAATTATTATTATTATATTTTTTTTCTTAATATGGGGCAAACGAGCAGACGTATCGCCAGATGGTAAGCGATTACCCCCGCCCATGGACACCCGCAATACAAAAGGCGTCACAAGTAGTTGCCTATCCGCTGAATGTTATAACTTACTCTAATTATAAACCAACACGAGTATTTTTATGGTTATTAATAATGATTTGAATGATAACTGTTTACAACATTTTTTTTTTAATTTGGTGAAGTCTAGTTTAAAGTCCAAATGAGGTTATGATTAGTATTTTGCATATTTTCTATGATTTAATTTTATAAATTAAGGTCTTGCGTATTGAGAATTTGAAAATTTTAACCTGTAATTTACTATAATTTTAAAATAAATATTTTGACATCTAACATACAACGCCATCTAGTCCCAAGCTAAGCAGGGCTAATACATATTGTTTTTTGCAAATACATACATATGACACATAGATAACATCCGAACTCCGAAACAAATATTTGTAAATCATACAAAAATTTGATCCGACCCGGGAATCGAATCCGAGACCTAAACACAGCTTGCACAGCTTTGTTATATCCATATTTAATTTAACATATACTGCAATCAACAACCCCACAAGTTTCGATGTTTATTTTTGTTGAATTTGGTTTGATACCTGAAGAAAAAGTAGCTAAAATCTAAACTGCAAATACAAGGTATTTTCAGTCGTACTAGCTTTAATAGACGGAAGAGTAATGTACCTTAAATAAGGCTATCCCTATATTTTTCTCTCGGTTTCAATAGTAACTAAATCGTGATTTACTAGCAGCAATTTTGATGGATTCTACGTATAAGAACACGGCTCAAGCTTTCAGCGTTCGCAAACAAATGAGGCTGTCAACCGCAGGTGCGTCTATGCTATACGACCATGCCGTGCGTTCGCGTAACGAATTTTCGCGTAATTCTTTAGGCGTGTGGCACACTGATATAAATAAATTGGATTCGATGACTATAAATAGCTGCATTTTTATAACACATCTGCACAAATGTCATTATTATTACACAGTGAAGGGCTCGTAACTCGGTGATAACCGAGTAGATTAAGAAATTGCAAAAGTAAACATTCCTAGCCAAGACAGTCTCCGTATGAGTCACCATTCTTAACGTACATATACTCCTCAGTGTCTAGGAAAGCACATTAAGGCGTCAGCTTCGGTCCCAGTTACCACACTAACATATGTTGCTATTATAAAAAGTCGTGGATGATTTCTTCGAGTGAAAATCAAAGTTCAACCATGTCATAGAAGATTTAAATTCGAGTTCATTCTAGTCAAGAAAAAGGCTAAAAAAACGTATATGGTCTGTATTCTGTCAATTTTGTTATTAAAAAATAAAGAAAGTACTTCCACCATCTGGCGGAATTACGCCTAAAGATAAAAATATATTACAAAACATTTCCCCCACAAGGAATCCCCAATGTGATGGTTATATTATTACCGAGTCAAAGAAGAAAGTTCAATTACCTCAAAGTAGGTTTTAGTTTGTTTATTTATGTATATAACACTTAGGCATCAGTTTCATTTAGTAGATAGTTTGACTTGCGTCGACTTTGAACTTATTAGATTACAGAAATTAGATTGTAAGGAGACTTGTCTCAATTTCCAATAATCAACACTGACTTTTTGATTACGAACCAGACAGAGTCCTATTAATAGTGTTAGTATATGTTAGTAGAATTGTTTGCTTGCAGTTTGGATGAATACAAAAGTAACTACCGTCAAATTTAACGCAATGCTGATACTTATCAATGTAAATGATGTAAAAATACAAAAAAAAAACACCTAGATTCATTTTAAAACAGCATTCAGTGGTAAGTCCTAGTAATCATGTTTGAAATAATTTATTAATAACCGAAATGTTAAAGGTCCTTAAAAGTTTTTTTTTTTAATTTTCTAAAATATTTAATTATTTTTTTAAGTTATTTTGGAAGGCGATTTAGAAAAAGTTGTGACACTGTTTTTATACCAATACTTTTATTACTTGTGTATCAGTAATTTAGCGTAAATGGTATTTTCAGTAGAATAATGTAGTTTGGATTTCTGGAATTTCTTTTTGTGGCCATTTGGAGGTAAGCCCAAATTGACCTCGAAGAAGCTTGGCGTGCTTAACAGATCGAGACGGCATTTCACTCCGGCCCACTGCCTTCTCCTTTATAAGGCGCAGGTTCGGCTTCATATAGAATACTGTTCTTGTCTTTGAGCGGGGCACCTCAGTTCCAGACCGCATTCTACGGAGAGTGACTGAAATTGTCGATTGCTAAAATGTTTCAGTTCGGCTCGACTCTCTGGGTTCTCTTCTCTGGCTCTAGAGATGTGGCTTTACTATGCATCTTTTATCGCATTTACTATGGGGAGTGCTCCAAGGAATTGTTAGAACTGATCCCTGCCGTCTCTTTCCGCCACAGTCCGTCCATCGTCGTCCGTCAGTTGGCAGTCCACAATTATGCGCTGTTCACAAACCTGCCTTGCACAATAAAACTGTGGAATTAGGCTGTCACCTGCGGTATTTCCAGACCAATACGACCTTCAAAGTTTCAAGTAAAGAGCATACTGTTTCTTAAAAAGCTGAAAATGCACTTCTGACACCTATGCGGTTGTACATGAGCGGCGATAGTCGCTTACCATCAGGCAACAAGTCTGCTCGTTTGACCACTGTTCCAAAAAAAATAAGGAAGTGTTGTTAGTAAAGTTGTAATATTACTTTTTTCACCCTCTCCGATCCTTTTCCCAAACTTGTTTGGGATTTAGTGTACTACGATATTTAGACATAGACATCAATGTGTGAGTTCTTCACAAATAACTGATGTTAAGGTAATGTAAAGGATAATACTTTTTTCTTATTTTTCTCCTTAAACCCATTTCTCACAGCGATGCACAATGCAAATTATTAATATTAATAAATGCGCTGAGAACTTATTATGAATCAAGCTTCTGTGTAGTTTTATTTTCAAAATAGCATTGCATTTTAAATGACTCTTAGTATGCCTGCGCCCTATTGTCTAAGTTAATTTGACAGTGTTTCGTCGGCAGCAATGCCTTCATATTTGTGCGTCGTTAATTAATTACTTCAATAGTAACATTTATTTCGCGCTGCCGTACTAAAGGCGTCTGGTGTTCACAAATTAATCCGTGGCCTGAATAATTTTCGTAAATCAACGAGTTCATTTTGTGAAATTTCATTCCGGCTTGTTTCATTGTTTGGAAATTATAACATTTCTTGTTGAAACTATTAAAACCGTCACGTTTAACAGATTTAATATTTATTGTTTCGAAGTTTTGTTTTGGACTTCATATATTTTGATGTACAGATTGTATGTTTTCTGTCTAAATATTAACTAGAAGATTATTTAGTAGAAGAGTACTATCATAATTCTAATAGAATATTAGTTACGCGTCTATCGTAACGTAATAAATATATAAGATAAGTATAGCGCGTAATTTAATCAGCTTGATGCCATATATAAAGTAATAAATCTGAATTTATTTATGCAGGAGCAGTTGATGAGGTTTTCATTAAAATTATTGTTTTACAAACAAAAAGAAACAACAGCTTAAAAGTAATGTAATGAAAAATGGAACAGAAGTCACAAAATAAAATATACTGACCAATGCAATATTTTGTAAGCTTACTAAATACTATATGGTACTGAAGAACGGAATAACAAAGGAAACGAAGAAACTACCCTATCTTAAATCGCGTAATTGAAGTTCTCGCGCCGATTAGCATATATTATACAACTTCCCAACATAAACCGTAGGAAAGTAGCCCGCCAAGCATGATCACATCACCTGGTCGGAGGATCCTCCCGTTGGAGGGACATGACACTCGTTTCTCCACATGTCTTTCTATTTTGTTATTAACAATATTAATGCAGCCATAATTAAGCTATATCGTGGCGCGACATCGAGCTTTATAACTCTATGGGGAACGAAGTAATTTCCATCAAAAAATAAAAAAAGAAATACTTGAAAAAAATCCAATTACGCCACCCTCCATTGAATTTAATGAAATCTCCACAATTGTGTCTCAACATTGCACAGGTGTATTTTTGTTTAATAAACCTAAGACGAAAAAAGGTCACCCTGTTATCAAGGGTCGTGGACAAAGGACGGTGACTCGTTCCACTTGTCTTAAGATAAAAAGAGAAAGTGGATTAAACGCATAGATAGCTGCTACCCATAAAGAGATTCTACTCGGTGATAATACTGAGAAGAAACGGGCGAGTACTGTGTTTGCTATCTAAAAAGGTTTCATTTCAATGTATTTTTATGCAGGTGCCTATTAAGATAAATTTTATGTTAGCCCATCTTATTTTTTAGGCTCTAAACTGTGGACTGAGAGAACATTGTGCCGAGAGCAAGAATTAAAATAAAGTCGTCTTACAATAATATTAAAGGTTGAAAGGTACGGGCATGCTACATTTTTCACAACAACAGATAAAAAGATTACGTGAATCTTTTGTCTGGGCTGAAATGTGATACTATCACACAATAGAAGGAATGCGTAAGACTATATAATAATATGTGACAGTTACACTACGAGATCTTTGATCCTATATATTCTTTCAAGCGTTTTTAATCCAAAAGACATTTTCTTAATACAAATCTTGTACTCTAATAAATATGAAAGGGAAAATAATGAAGCTAATCTCTTTGACTGTTCTGTAAAAACATGAAAAGACGATCTCTGATTTATATAAAAGATAGGCAGCTGTTTTTATTTCAAATTTGCGTTCAGTTTCGACATTCAGTAACTTCGTTACCATGAAAAATGGAAATTTTTTAAAGTATACACTGCGACAAATGAAAATGATCTCATTTTTATGTATCAAACAAGACAAAAATAAAGGGCACACAATTTCATTCGTGCAAAGATAAATCAATCATAAAACAGCCAAAGAAAATGGATTACTCTAAATTCACGTAGATATTAAAGCTTTATTTCCATTGTTAGTAAATTTCAGGCTCCAATATTTTTGCAGAGTGTGCATTAAATTTCGTATTCTCTCTCGGGAATCTGAAGCAATTATTCGCGTTCAAAATGCAGCTACTTTTCTTGCATTGAACTCGCGATGCATTTCGCATTTTCGCGATTCAATAATGCAGACAAAAGATTTGCTTGCTGTAATTGTCGCTTTTTGTTCTATCCGCTGTCTCTGTTTCATTTCATCAAACTATTTTATTTTAATTGAACTGACTTACTTGACTCACTTTCAACATTTAATCCTTTTTATATTAGTCTGTTTCTAGGTAATTTACTGTTTATTACTTTGAAAAACATAAAAAATACAAGAGATAGACAGTTGTCTACAATTTTTTTTGCGTTTTTTCTTTCGCTAATGCTTATTTGTTACGTATAGTTTCAGCAGAACTAAAATTAATCATGTAATTTAAAATACTGCATCATCTTGAGTATCTGTTGTTGAATATGTACTGGATTTCTATTAAATAAAATATAATATAAGGTATATTTCACGTAAGAAATCATAACATTCAACACGACTCCATTATCTTGCTTACAAAGTCCTCGTCCTCTTTACATTATGTAACTATAGCACCGCAGCTTTTTAGATGGTACAAGTTACAAGCACAAACGCTGAATTTGATGATACTTGAGAATAAAATTATGTTTTTTCTATACCGAACGTGGTTGTTTTATAGGATAGAAAGGAGTAACAGTTATTTTTTTCAAAAATTTAGATCACTAGATATTTTCCTCATCATCAGCCTATCGCAGTCCACTGCTGGACATAGGCCTCTCCAATTTCACGCCACTTAGTTCGATCTATGGCTTCTCGCATCCAGCTCCTGCCAGCCGTCTTGCGCAAATCATCGCTCCACCTGGCTTGTGGACGTCCTACACTACGTTTGCCGAGACGCGGTCTCCACTCAAGAACTCGTTTACCCCAACGGTTATCGGTTCTTCGGCAAATGTGGCCAGCCCACTGCCACTTCAGCTTGCTAATCCTGTGGGCTACGTCGATGACCCTGGTTCTTTGTCGGATCACCTCGTTTCTAATGCGATCCCTTAGAGAAACGCCGAGCATATACCTCTCCATTGCACGCTGAGCGACTTTAAACTTATGGACCAGTCGAACCGTAAGTGTCCACGTTTCGGCTCCGTAAGTCATTACGGGTAGGACGCACGCATTGAAGACTTTCGTCTTTAGGCACTGTGGGATCGATGATGAGAAGACCCGACGAAGTTTCCCAAACGCTGCCCAACCCAGCTGGATTCTTCTGTTCACCTCGTCCTCAAAGCTGTTTCTACCTAACTGCAAAGCCTGCCCGAGGTATACATATTTTTGAACAACTTCGAGAACGGCACCGTGTACCGCAACCGGTTCCGGTAGTACATGTTCATTGAACATGACCTTGGTCTTGTCGAAGTTCATCCGTAGGCCGATGCGCACAGACGAGTCAGCCAGGTCGTTCAGCATCTGTTGTAGGTCCTGCAACGTCTCTGCCATGATGACGATGTCATCTGCAAATCGCAAGTGAGAGATGTATTCGCCATTGATGTTGATACCGCGCCTTTTCCAGTGCAGCGTCTTAAACAGGTCCTCCATTGCATTAGTGAATAATTTCGGGGATATAACGTCCCCTTGCCTCACTCCTCGATGCAATGGTATGGGTCTTGTATGCTGATCCTGTACTTGGACGGACATAGTAGCGGCTTTGTAGAGACATCTCAACACTCGGACGTACCGCCAATCTACTTGGCAACGCTGCAGGGACTCCAGAACAGACCAGATCTCAATCGAGTCAAAGGCCTTTTCATAGTCCACAAATGCTAGACACAGGGGCTGATTATACTCTTCGGTCTTCTGTATTATCTGCCGCACTGTGTGGATGTGGTCTATGGTGCCATATCCGCTCCGAAACCCAGCCTGCTCCGGTGGCTGGTATTCGTCGAGTCTTCGCGCAAGACGGTTCGTGATGACTCTTGAAAACAGCTTATAGACGTGGCTCAAGAGGGAAATGGGCCGATAGTTCCTCAACATGGTTTTATTTCCCTTTTTGAAGAACAGGACGACCACACTCCTACTCCACGCCTCTGGAGTCCTCCCTTCGAACAGGACAGCGTTGAAAAGCTTTTGGAGCGCCTTTAATACGGGTTTACCTCCAGCCTTTAACAGCTCTGTAGTAACGCCATCCTCTCCAGGGGCTTTTCCATTTTTCAGCTGTCTAAGAGCCATCTCGATTTCGTCAATGCTGACTTCTGGCAGATCTTCGGTGAAGTGGCGTGTTAATTTGGCCCGAGGGTCCTCATTTTCGGGATCAGGTCGAGATGCATGCGAAGCGTACAAATCGCCATAGAAGCTTTCTACTTCCGAAAGGACAGCCAGCTTGGAAGCAACGACTTCTCCGCTTACTGTGGTCAGCTTCGTCAAATGGCTTCTTCCAAGAGATTTCACAAACACTTTTGACCCCCGATTCTGCTCGATTGCTCTTTCAATCAAAAGAGTGTTGGAGCATCGGAGGTCGTGTCGTACACGCTTACTAATCTCTCGGTTTAGAGTCCGTTTTGCCGATGAAGTGACTGGCGGGTTCTCACGTCTTTCCTTCATTAACCCAAGTGATATTAATTTTATTTAAAAGTATCGAACATTTATCATTACTAAGTTAGTAAACTATTTTAAATTGTTCTCCAGTGAAGTTTTGTACACGGAATATGTTCGTTATCGGGAATTAGATTCCGTTAGTTTTGTGTTTCGTGATTTAGTTACTTTATGCCGACTTAACAAGTAAAAACGACCATGGTGTTTTAAATTAATAAATTTCTTTTTATATTTATATAATTGCTTGGGCTTCAACATATCTAATGACAAGGAATTAGACCGGCTCCATGTCAACTCAGCGGATCTCACATTTACCAAGGTTATATACCATCTCACAAATAATTAAAACTAATAATAAATAGTTCTACCATAGAAAAAATTAACCTTTTAGGGTACTTTGAACAGCAAAATTCAAACACGCTATATTCCATAATCGTGATATTTAATTAATTTTCATAAGCGATATTCACTCAGTTTAAAAATTTTTTAAACTTACTTTTATCGACTGGATACAATAAAATTTATTTTCTTTCTTTCAGTGAAAGAAAGAAACTTTGGGATTTATTTATTTTCAAGCCAATATTTTTAAAAAACATTGTCACATTTTGCACTTAAATATAAGACAGTGCATTATTAAACGGCAACTCACATATCTTATGAATAGTACCAGAGCACTAAGGTGGTGTTAAAAATTCAAGAAAAAGCGGCATTTCCCAACTGCGGCCCTCCAGGGTACACTTAACGCGACGTCGGCGGGCTGTGATGAAAATACTTAATGAACTAAAGGAAACAACGACCAATGACATTTGAGAAATTGGCCGAATTACTGAACCGTGGATTTGAGAGTTCAAAGAAATTATGAGAGTGAACAGTATGTTACGGTATCGTTGAGTTCTAAACGTGAAATATCTCAAGAGTACTAAATAGTATACCTATTTAGTACCCATGACACATTTCACGTTTTCTGGGTGTATGATCGAATATTTACTACTGATTACTACATAAGAACGTAACCCAACTACATAAAAATATTTGATGAAATTTACGAGTATTTAGATTGTATTACTCATGTAATTATTACAAATTTATTGACATCTCATTCGTTAAAATCGGTTTTGTAGTTTAGGCACATTCAAACCTAGCAGACTACCAAAATCATTACTTTTCCTTTTGGTTTCGTCGTGGTCGTGTGAAAATATTCTTTTTGGAAGTTTTTATTCGATTAAAAGCCTCACCATTTTCAGAGGCTATAAGAACATCATTGGAACAAACCAATAATTTACCGAAGTTGCGACATCTTTTCAATCATACGCGGGCCTGAAACTAAATGGATGGAACAACTCTGCATTAAAATTAATTTAGTATATGAACACATTTCAGTGCAAATTACTTTCTCATGAAATGATTTCTGTATAATGTAGAATGATCTGTGATTTAATCTAGTTAAACGTGAAAGAGCCACGCTTCGGTATGAATGGGTTGGTTCGACCGGCTTAATACCACGACCTCAGAGAAAATTAGTGCGAAACAGCGCGTCCGCTGTGTTTCACAGGGTAGTGAGTATGCTGCAGGCCCATACGCATACCTCTCCCATCCGGCTAAGGCCGGCAACGCATTTGTGACGGCTCTGGTCTTTCAGGTGTCCATGAGCAGCAGTAATCGCTTACCATCAAGCAATACGTCTGCTCGTTTGCCCCCTATTCCATAAAAAAAAACAGTGCCTGCGTTGAGTTTCACTGAGTGAGTGAAGATACTGGAGACCCATACCCCGACACCTACCCCATTGCCCATCCCATCCCCAAAGGCCGGCAACGCACTGGTGACCCTGGTGTTGCAGGTGTCCATGGGCGGCGGTAATCGCTTAACATCAGGCGGTACGTACGGACTACATATTATAGAGAAAATTAAACCCAGAACATTGTGTTCATCATATAATTATATCATATAATGGTATGTAAATAACGTAGTGTAGGACGTCTACAGGCCAGGTGGAGCGATGATTTGCGCAAGACGGCTGGCAGGAGCTGGATGCGAGAAGCCATAGATCGAACTAAGTGGCGTGGAATGGGAGAGGCCTATGTCCAGCAGTGGACTGCGATAGGCTGATGATAATGATGATGATGATGTATGTAAATACCTTTACTTGTGTTTTAAAACCCAAATAAATATAGGCCAGGCTTAATATCCGTAAAACTATTTTATAATTTATACCAGAATATGATAATTATTTAACGGTAAGAAAAGTAAGATCGCCTCTGTAGAACATTACTTTGCGGTATAAAGATATTTCTGTAAGTGAGTGAAGTAGGTTGAAACTGGTACAAACTTCATGGTATCTACCTACCCGTCTCAAAACTTTACAGAACGCGTACCTACTCCATAATTACAACTTTATGTTTGCTGTTCATGAATATTTAAATAAAGAAAGTAAAAGAAAAATATTGTATTTATGGTTTCAACATGTCTAATAAGGTTCAATTATAAACGTATTATTATTCCTAATTATCCACGAGCTAGAATATTTGTATGTTTCTATCCAAATATATTTTTTGTATGACATTTCACCATATAATTAATTAATCGAATCTATTTCTTTTACCGTATAAGGACGTATGGCCTTAACCCTCTCCTGAGAGACCCCGAGCCCAGCAGTGGGACATTATGGGTTGTTGATGATGATGATTTTGATGATTTCTTTTATCTACACATATAATTTATTCGATTCTATCAGTAAGACAGTTTAAATACACAAAATGGTAACTGTAATAACTAAAACAATAATTTTACAAAACTAACTATTCTGTTATGTATGTATATAAGTGAATATATATTTATCTGTATTTATTTGAAATTATGTAATGTGACATTCCTTAATGTATGTTAATTATACATGCTCTCCAAAAATTATATTTTCTTTAGTTCAAAATATTTCATCTAAGGGTTGCTTAAAAGTGATCGTAAACTACAGTAAGATCTTTTTTTAAAGTTTGAGCCTGCTAAAGTGACTACTCTCCTTGATGCAAAGCATGAGCAGGTTCCAAGAGTTGTGGCCACCATACTCACTGTAAATGCAGATAATGCAGCACACTAAGGCGTACTATTGAGATGCTTTTCCATCATTGGCCTCTGGTCTCACACTCACCAATAAAACACGACAGCACGAATACTGTAATTTTATGTTGGTCGTCCATTGCATCACTCTTTTTTCTTTTGATTGTGTTCTGCATGGTTCATTTCCAAATTATAGTGTGCAAAGAAGAGTTCCTATTTATGTTATGCTACAAACATACTATTTTATTTATTCTAGAAATAATTCAGTTCTGAAATAAGTATTATAATTTATGTATCTAATTTCCTGTGCACACGTGTTTTTTAATTATTATCTACCTCAGTTTCCTATTCATAACTCTAGAATATCAAATTATACTAAATTAACACAAGTGAATTGAAGTAAACTTAATGTATTTATAATCGCTTAGAAAGGACCAATATCGACTCAATAATAAAACTCATATGTTCTTCTATAGAAAGAGGTAATCAAATAATACTCCAACGTATTGGAGTGACACAATAAGGTTCCCGTTCTGACATATTTTCCTAGCATGTACTTTATGAGCCAAATTGCTCGACCTGTATATCGGAAAGCTTCATGGAAATCAGTGCCTCAGCAGACAATTTGTGTAATTTACAAAGACGGATGGTTATTGTCAGACTTTTGCCAGGAAATATGAAGATTGATGGTTTGAAACATACCTTAATTATTGATTCGAGGACCAAGGATGCTTTTATATACGATGAGAATTCTGCGGACAATGCTTTAACAGGTTTTGACGTTAACACAAATAGGGCGAGTAATATAAGTAATTATAAATAATGGTTTCTTTATTATCTGTTTAGAACCTTGGAAAATTGGAGTAATGTTAAAAATGTATCAACTACTAAAGAAAAATTAATGTTATAAAAAATGCTTTCCCAAATAATGTGGCTGTCAATTGGTAAAAGGAATTACAAAATCGGTTCCGTACAGTCCAGAGATTATATCTCACAACCCTTAAAACATTACCTCTATTATAGATGTGTTAGACAACGGGCATGGGTAAAAGTCTAGGAAAAGACGTCTTTTAGGAGAGGCCTATGTTCAGCCCTGGACTGTGATAGGCTGATTTTTGTCTATTTCTTTAACTCGAGTAAATATGGAAGGCTATAGACGACGATACTTAATTTAAAAAACTAAAGGAATGATACAAATAAAAAACTGGCATAAGTTATAAAAAAAATTATGTCGCTGACCTCTTGAAACTATATTGAAAGTTCGTGTTTTTCTACTTCTCAATTTATTTGCAAAAGCAAGTCTGCTTATACTGCAATCTCAGTTATTTCTCTTTGTTACATAATAATACTTGCTAATTTTTCTTTGCCAAAGTACTCAGTGACGACAAAAAGTTCACATTACAATAAAAAAAACTATCTACTCGACCGTGAGCATATTAATATCTAGTTAAGTTTTTTTAAATAAAGTGAAATGTAATGGAAATACTCAAACTAAATACGGTTATCGATATACCGTTTTATATTTGGGGTCTTATCTCAATCATTCATATTAGTAGCTCTTATCTTATAAAATTTACACTTTTCATAGGCTAAATATAAACAGACAGTAACGTAAATTTGATAAATAAACTGAAAGTAATTAAACTGAAAATGTACTTTATTTTGTTGCAGACTACAGCAGACACGTGATGGTGTAAATGAAAATTTCTGTTGAAATGTAATGTAGAAGATTTTGTAAAGTGTCGGGATATTTTATACGGTGCGTCGGAAAATGTAAAATGGAGTGCTTTCTCGGCGCCAGCCCGACTCACATTCTGTCCCTATGGACTCTGTTGCTCGGATGCTTCAATATTGCAGGTTAGTAAATGTATTACTACTTCCTCACGATGTTGGCTCCAAGACTCAAATCGTGTCATAAAATATTCATAACTTCAAAACTGTATAAAAATATCGGTAGATGTAAAAACTCACGAGGATTTACCTCCAGCTTGTGCTAAAGCAAAGAATTCAATAAATATTCGAAGGACATTGAATATATTTTCCTAAATGTGTCGTTTAAAGAACTACAATATGTATTGCATATTTCATCTAAAAACAAAAACTTTAATAAGTGGTTATTTTGTCACGGGAGGCCCTTAATTAAAGGATGAAACAACCTGGGGCCTCATAAGCACATTGTAGTCCTTCTGTTTTCATAGCTTTCGTATTCAAATTCTGAAATGAACATTATTTACTTGTAAATTAAGTCAATGAACGATCATGCTAACCTTAACCAGTTATACTTATCTGAAATCTATACGTATAAAATAAGCCAAAGAACAAGTAAAAATACTGCAACCCTACTACGTAAAAACGTTTTATAAAATGCATGTAGCTCATAACCCAGGCCATTATTACAAATCTATTGGTACATAATTCATTCAAAACATTCAGTAATTTAGGCGCCCAGATGGAACATACAAAAACTGCCAAAGCTATTATCCTTTATTTTGTCTTCACCGGCTTTGGGTAAAAAATAATTCCAATAATAATGATGAACTATTTTTTTTCTAAAACTATAATATCAAAGTCATCGTATTGAACCAATTCCTCAAACTCGAACTAAAAATAACTGTATAATTAGATGGCTCTCAGAATACTCAATGCGGTATTTACCACTCTATATATGCAGCCGCATGAACTATCCACAAAATATTGCTTATTATATAACACCGTCACCTTACTCGTTATGTTAATTAAGATTCACCATATTCTAGATTTGTTACGAAATTTCTTTCTCCGCGCTTTGTCGCCTGTCTTTAACAATATGACAACACGTCACTACGCTTCAAATGTTTGTTTATATCTCCTTCAACGAATTCCGTCTTTGTATTTTATTGTTAGGCTTTATTTGATGGTAATAAGCCTGTTTGAGAGCAGCACAGTGTCTGGATTTTATCCTTATATTATGTGAGATCCTTCATTAGGTCCAAATTAAAGCCTTGTGCGTGCTAAATATTCAATATTAACACGTTAAATATTTTGGATACCCGTGACACCAGAGGCGTCACAAGTGGATGACAATAGAGGCGTCACAAATCTGCGGGATTTTAAGAACACACGTTTTTAAAACCCCGCAGATTTTAAGAAGGAATACGCTCTTTTCTTGAAGGTTTGATAGTCATATTGGGCCGGGACCTTTATAATATCACGATTGATGACTAAAGTAGTTAAAACAGCTAGCAAACAATAAAAACTAATAGTTTAATCAACAGTTAAATCTAGCTTACAAGGACGTGATGGTTTTATTCATAAATGTAGACTTAATACAAGTAGTAGCTACGGAGAAGGGTTTGACGTTTTGTACACGATCATTAATCAACTACTTCATCAATATTTAGTCTACCTATCGTTGTGTTTACACATTTACCTCTCCATCAAAAGTTTAAACACTAATGTGGATATTTAAAATGTTAAAAATTTTTCGCTTATTTTTTAAAATTGTACCAAACATCAAAGCACAGCGCGATATGAGGAAATCCCTTTAAGAAACATAATATGTTAGACGGTGCATACTGCTACTTACTACACGAAAATTACATAATAGTTGAAATTTGTCTTTGTATTTTATTAAGTATGAAAATAGTTAATCTCTACTCTGTAAGAATGGATTCATATTTTAGATTAAAAATGTCACAGGGTATATTCATCGCAAAGTCTGAAAGAAAGTAGTACTGCAAAGAAAATCAAAGGTTTAAATAAGCCTTGAATTGAACCAATTCCAGCCAGTGCGGTACAGCAGGCCAAATCCTGGGAGAGAAACGTTTCAGCATAAATGTGCCAGCTTGACTGGCGTGATACCACGGCCTCACAGAAAACTAGTGTGAAACAGCGATTGTGCTTTGTTTCAACGAGGGAGGATACCTGCGGCCGATAATCCAGCCCCCACCCATTTCCCATCATCCACCAAAGACCAGCAAAGCATTTGTGACGCCTCTGGTGTTGCGGGTGTCCACGTAATCGCTTACCGTCAAGCGATATCCCTGCCCGGCCCGGCTCTATTCCATAAAAAACCTCGTTGGTAAGAAGAGGCCTATGTCGTATAGAAGACTGTTAAAGGCTGCTGACAATGACGATATTCGACCTCTAAAACAAACTGATATCAGAGTTTCAACGATAAATAGATTTATATTAACTGTCTCACAAAAAAAGGCCTGGGTTAATATACATACTCCTGTCAAATGGCCAATGTCTAGACCCATCCAATGTTTTTCTTCTCATTTTAATAAAAATATAGTGATTAAAGGTTCATCTTTATCATTAATCAAAAATGATATTTAGTTAGTAATAAATAAATAAATAAATGAATAAATATTTCGGATATCTTACACACATCGCCATCTAGTCCCAAACTAAGCAGTGCTTGTATTATGGGTACTGGACAATTGATATGAATACATAAATACTTTTTTTTGTAAATACATACATATTATACATAGAAAACACCCGAACTCCGAAACAAATATTTGCAGATCATACAAAATTTGGTCTGACCCAGGTTTTGAACCCGAGACCTCATGGCCAGCAGTCGCGTTCGCTACCACTGCGCCACCGAGGCAGTCATCAGTCTGTAATGTGCGTTTCATGCATGCATGTATATGAAATTTCGTTCATTTTCCTACTTCTTTTTACTCATCTACAGCGAAATGAAGGGTTATATTCTCAGCAGTCTTTATATTTATATATGTTTTGTAGTAGCGCCTAAATTACTGAACCTATTTCAATGAATGAGATTGGTAGATTTTTAGAATGTATTGCAACAAGTTCCACCAAATGCTTACAATCGATAGTATAAAATATATTTTTTCTTGTTAATTTATAATCAAACTCACACAAAAAAGAATGTAGGTCTTTTTTGTAATGTTACACTAGTTTTGATTAGACCTAGATAGCACTGTATGTTAGAGAAACCAGGAAGGAGGTAGCAGACTTTGTACTTCTCGGAAATAAGAATAACAAATGTAGGCATCTTGCACAACTAGCTACTCCTATTCCTGCACTGATCTATATCAGGTTATACAGAGGCCACTATAATTTCATAGAGATTTATAGCATCTATTATTCCCTTATAATAACTCACCAACGATGTTAATAATGTTGGTAACCTTGTAGTTAGCCAGCGACCTAACATCACGGTAAATGTTATATTGTAATGCTAAAGGTCACACGTGGGGGTCAAACCACTATATTACTGTTATTAATTATTTATATAATATTAGTAAGAGGTTTAATTACTTGGTTGATTAATTGTTTGACTGCCTTGGTGGCGCAGTGGTAGTGTATGAGACTGCTGTGCTTGAGGTCTCAAGTTCGATTCCCGGGTCGGATCAAATGTTTGTAAAATCTACAAAACATTTGTTTCGGAGTTTCGATGTTTTCTATGTATGATATGTATGCATGTACAAAAAAAAAGTATATAAGTAATTTTATCAGCTGTCTCATACCCTTATACAAGCTCTGCTTAGTTTGGGACTAGATGGCGTTTTGTATTAGATGTCCGAAATATTTATTATTATTATTCTCTTTATTACTTATATATACATATTTATCACATTTTTAAATACATAAAAAAATAAACAATGATATATATTTAAAAATATAAAAATAGTAGACCACCGACTTCGGGTACAGGGATGGTTAGGGCTCCAAAGAAAGGAACCTCCTGACAATACGAGCCGTGTCAAGAAGGACTGCCTTCTGCATCAGACCCTTGATCCAACCATCTAACGTGAGCCTCTTGAGGTTTTGGTCGAGGCTCTTGGCTATCAATCCGTGAACAGACACAACTATCGGAACAATGATCGCCGAATCTACATTCCACATATCGACAATCTC
>PKRV01000054.1:489213-526303 GCA_003709505.1 Hyphantria cunea
TAGATTCTGGTATTCCTAAGGACTGTGAAAAACCTAAATACTTGTAGGTTTCGGTACCAGACAGAGATCGAAATTTTGTGGAATCTAAAAGCTCTACTCTTTCAGATTCCTCAATCACACCCTTCTTTACATACATGATTGCACACTTGTCTACACCAAATTCCATCTTGATAGAATTACTAAAGTTTTCAGCAACCTTTATTAACGCTGTCAATTGTAATTTAGTGGGGGCAAGTAGTTTCAAATCATCCATATATAGAAGGTGCGATATAACTTGATCATCTTTCTGCAACCTATAGCCTAACCCTGAACCCTCTAATAGAGTACTTAGAGGGTTCAAAGCCAGACAAAACCACAAGGGACTCAGACTGTCACCTTGAAATATACCCCGCTCGATCTTTATTGGTACATCGTTTACCGCAGCCTGGCGACATCCAGGATAGCGAAGTACTGTTCTCCATTGCCTCATACATGACCTTAAGAAAGTGCAAAGAGCTGTGTTAATTTTATACAACTCTAGCACCTTCAAAAGCCATGTATATGGCACCGAGTCATAAGCCTTCTTATAATCTATCCAACATGTCGCCAGACTCTTACGATTACGACGTACCTGTTGGCTTATGGTCATGTCTATGATAAGGAGCTCTTTAGTGCCACGGGTCCCACTTCTGCATCCATTCTGAAAGAGAGAAATTATCGAATTATTATTAATGTGAATAGTAATTTTGAGTCTCAGAATAGATGTTAGAAGTTTATATAATGTTGGTAAACAAGTTATCGGCCTAAAATTTTTGGGATCCATGGCACTACCAAATTTATAGAGTAAGTGGGTTATACCAGTAGTTAAAAATTCTGGTAATGAACCCGAATCCAACGCTGCCTGGAATTGAGATGCCAGACATGCATGTGAGCTTCGGAACCATTTAAGCCAAAAGTTGTGCAGTCCGTCCGGACCAGGTGCTTTCCAATTCGGTAATGAACGGACTGCACAACTTACATCCTCTTTATCGATGATGACTGGTTCCATGGGTGTTATTGACTCACATGAGCGTCTGACGTCCCGTATCCAAACACCATCTGTATGAGTGACAGGCACTGACCAAATGTTACGCCAAAATGTATTTGTGACATTTTCATCTGGTAAGTGCCCATCACGTTCACATGGATTCGGGGCCTCCCATTTTCGCTACACCCACTTCTCATTTTTTTGGAACATACGATTCTGATTGAACCGGTCTCCTCGTTTTTTGTACCGTCTTATCCTATTCGCCCATGCATAAATTATTATTATTATTGTTATACTAAGTACTAATTGTGTACAAAGTTGATAAAATTAAACACAATTAGGACAGACTACAAATATATGTGGATTTACCACCTATTTCATGCCGACTATCTCATGCATCTCATCAGCATCGCATCTGAACAGGGCGTATAATATGTTAATTATTAACGCTCTGCTGCCTAATATGCTATGTTATCTGCACTCACAATGAGTATAGTGACCACTAGTATTAGATTATATACATGCTTTTCATTTGTCAGAGCAGTGTCGTCATAAATCTAATTAAAAAACTCCGTGTGGGGATGGATTAAAAATACAAAGTGTCATGCCCCCTATTCATCCCCTAGGTGTCGTAATAGGTTCTTTTGTAACAGGTCAAGGGAGCATACTACACAGTATAACATCGCTGAAATGAGAAAGTAAACTTAAAAGAAACCCTATACAAACCTTACACAAATCAGTCCGGCTAACGTGTGTAGCAGTCCAATGCTTCCTTTCTAAGGAAAGACCTGTCTCTGTGTGTGTGTCTGTGAAGATGGAATGCATGCTTTTGATGAAATGTTAATTTATAATTGTAATGATAACGACAGTGATGGTGATAGTGCTATGCTAGTCATGATAACGGTGTTGATCGTAATCCCGATTGTCACTTTAGCGATAATCTTAATTTAGCGATAAGTTTTTTTTTATATGACGCTAGGTCATATAAATTATGGTGTAGCTATACTAAATATAAAACTACATCAAAATGATAAGAACATTTTAATTTCCAATAAATTTACTACAATGTGTCTAACTTGTTTAATTATTCATGTAAAATATATTTTATAATTGCTACGAATGATCAACACATATCACTACAAAGTTGTAGTAATAAAAATATTAAATCAAGAAATATACCTTCTGCATAACTACTAATAGAAACACTGTACCTAACTTCACAATATTGTATCATGGGTTTCTAATAAAAAACATATTATAATTATCCACCTACAGCCTAGTTGGTCTAGTGGTAAGCTTAAGCGACAGCAGATCAAGAGCTCTCGGGTTCAATTCCTTAGTCTGTCTGCTGTTGGGTTTTTCTTACAAGATATTCTTAATAGCAGCCCCGAGTATGAAAGATGGCGGTGCTTCCCGCCTGTGCCTCGGAAAAGAGAGAAAGTCGGGAATGTAAATGTAAATATTTAAGGATAAGAAAATGATGATGTACTGATTACCTTATTCGGTTTGCAGTACATAACTTGAAAGGTTCAATCAAAACCCGTTGCAATATTAAGGATTAAAATTATAAATATCCATTAGCGTCCTACAAATTTATCGTTCGTTCTTTCATCATTATAAAATGTATGATGGTTCCGGTATCTACTGAGAGATACGTAAATTCTTAAGACTTCACGCTATGAGGAACAAACCTATTTAAATATTAAGTAAATATAGCGGTGGAGTTGAATTTATTATGAACGTATTGATAAAGTTTGCTGTTTTCTGTTTTGAGACGAAATGTCTATAGAAATTAAATTTTTGAATAAGTTAAATATGGACTTTATTGTATGTCAGTCATTGTTTTTATATCAATAAAAAACAATTTCCTAACAAATTAAAGGGTGTAACTGCTGTGATTATGATTAAGAATCACGTAAATAAAAATGCTTGAATCAAGCAATTCATTAACAATAGCAAAAATAAGAATTAACTATACATCTTTCTTACATATTTCGTGATATTTACGAAAGGAACAAAATATAGTCGTCAATCTATATTTAAATAAAATATATATTTGATTTTTACCCTTTCCCAAAACAAAAAGACAATATTGTTTTTGTTCAAATTAAAGTTTCTGTTGACCTGTGAAGTCATAAAAACTCCTTTTTTTATTCGAAACGACGAAGGTTCGTTCTAACTGTTGGAAAAAAGTTTATTATAATTACTGTATAAGGAAAAAAAGGTTTCTACAATATTTGTGATACAATTTTATATCTTAAACATGAAATGGAAAAATTTGTTAGGTATATCACATGTCGCTTATAACTTTTTAAGGACATAAATAAACAGAACCGGATGAACGATCTTCGCTCGACATTTTGTTGGTAATTTTTCTAAAAAATAATCGTAGCTAGACCAATTTATCACCCTCGAAATCCACTGCATACTAAATTTCGTGTAAATCGTTGGACTCTTTTCCGAGATTCGGATTATATATAAACAAGAATTACTCGTTTAAAGGTATTATTAGACAGATATCAAAAAATTCTCAGACACATTACAAAATCAGTTTTATGAAACTCATGTTAATAAAAGTTATAACAATACTCAGTTCGATCCCTGTTTATTCCTTGTTAAGACCAAAAGAGCCAGTCTAGTTTTGGGCATGATACTAGTAATGTGAGCCATACACAGTGTTCTCATCAACCCATTCAATGGAAGTAAATGCTTCAATCAGGAACGGATTTTTCCAAGGCCTCTTTGACCTTTAATAGTAACGCTTTCTAAAATATTAAAGGTTGTGTTAAAGTGTTTATACAGACTGTCATAAAAACTTTTAAAGCCGCAGTAGATCTGAACTCTAGACTGAGTTCAGATCTTTTGAATACTGAATAAATAGTAAAAATCATTTTATTATCAATCCAATGGCCACCATCCTCAATGGTAACGTGGACAATGCAACATGGTGTCTCATACTATGGGACCCTAGTGAAATGCTTTCTCATATCAAATAATCAAGTCTATTGTCTCTTGGAGCTATGAAAACTTCAAACTTCTAAGCCATTTATACTACAAATTTTCGACACTCGCAAAAACTACAAAACAACGTCTCGCACAGATAAAGGAAAAATTGAGAAAAGTATGATTTTTAATTACAACATATAACATTTTTTTTAATAATTTTAAACTTACTACCCCTGTACACATGAACGCGTGGAGGTATTAAATTGAAATTTATTATTAAGGTTTGTTCGAAACCCTCTGTGCGTGACTAAGACTCGCACTTTTTAATTTAAAACTTGTACTATACAACATGGATTGGTTGTTTCATTGAAAATTAGAAAATCAAAAACTTGCTTTGGAAATTATGTCACGAGGTCTTATTTCACAAATATAACACTATCAATAAAGGTGTTTTATAGCCATCTATATAAATAAATAAAATGTGGGTGACTGTTTATAATTTCAAATTAGCATCTTTTCACTGAAAACATACGAAAGTCTATTTTAAAATATTGTCGGTCTGTTAGTCCCAACTAATCTCTGACCGATTTTGACTGGACTTTCACTTGCAAATTAATAATGATAAAGGATTAACTAAGGCTACTTTTTAGACTAGCTTTGCGCCGTTTAACTATTTGCCCACTGTTGTTGTTAGAAAAGTACAACAAAAGACGCGGGTAAAACCACACGGGGCTCAGCTAGTTATCAATCAAAAGTTAAAAAATACTCACCACTGCTCATCTTTTTTCCTTCATCGTATATAATTTGA
Source organism: Hyphantria cunea (assembly GCA_003709505.1). NCBI lineage: Eukaryota > Metazoa > Arthropoda > Insecta > Lepidoptera > Erebidae > Hyphantria > Hyphantria cunea. Next base: position 493,974 of record PKRV01000054.1, read on the forward strand.
AGAAAATTGTCGTCAATCTAAAGCCCATTAATTCAGATGCAGAGTTCAAATAAGTTGGAGCGACATATAAAGTCGAATAACTTTTCAGACATGTGTCTTTAGCGAGATGAAGGGCTTGATGCTTTGAATATGTTTAAAAGTTATACGAATCATAATTAGAGACGTATACCTGAACGACTTATGAAAGAACCAACTTTTTGTCCTTAAATCTATACTCAAAGGATACAGATCTCTTTTGAGTCAGAATTTGAATTAGTGATTTCGAGTTGTACGTTTTCTAAATATAAATTGATTATACGATCACTGCCCACTGCTCATAGCCCAGTTGCACTCGGTGATTAGAAACAATCACCGATTGTAAGCAACAACGGCGTGGTCAGTACCTGGATGGGTGACCGCTGGTGGCATGTTACCATGAGCGTCTCCGTGATTCGGAGGTCACGTTAAGCAGTAGTCGGTCCCGGTTGTTATCATAGGGTGACAGTCGTGAAGTTTAGTTGGAGGCCTTCGGGCGGCTTAAAAACATCCAACGGTAAGATTACGTAGCCACAACTTTGTCTTGCCAGTCCCCAACCCGCACTTGGCCAGCGTGGGGACGTATGGCCTTAACCCTCTCCTGAGAGGAGACCCGAGCCCAGCAGTGGGACATTATGGGTTGTTGATTGATGATTGATTGATACGATCACTATACACCTATAACAACAGCATACACCTCTGAGAGGTTCACGCTTTATTATTTATATAGTTATTGAAAACTCAGATCCTAGATTTGCTGCTATGTATAAATGCCTGCGAGTTCATCCCAGGCATAGTTCTAGTTATCCAGTTAAGACGAACTTGCAGTGTAAGTTCTTTGGTACATAAAACAATTTTTGCAACGGTGACGCGTTGTACTGCCGGATCGCATGCTGTAGATCTAAATTGCGGTTTCTCGATATCTCAGAATGAATAAGATTGACGTCGCAAAATAAACTACAGGGAGCCATTCCTATAGTTTGTTTATTGTATGCTTAAAACATCTTTCAGCCAAAGGTGGGAGATGCCATAGAATGTAAGATGCTACACAACAAGTAAAATGTCATCATCGTCAACTATCCATAATGTCCCAAGTCCCCGTGTGGCAAGACTACGTTATGACTACGTAATCTTGCCGTTGGATGTTTTTAGGTAAAATGAGTTTAATTTAAAAAGAACATGGTTTCATTTAACTTGTAGCAGATATCATTTGATAGTCAATAATTAAATTGCCGGAACTAAGATAGACCTCAGTAAGAAAAACGAATAAACATAAAAATATAAAATTCTTTTACGTGTTTTTATTTTGTTAAGGATACAATATTTATTAAGGTTGACATGTGTGATATGTATGATACGGATTTTTTTATAGAAGTAGCAAACAAGTCATCTCAATAAGATACAATTAAATAAAGTGATTAGCGTGGAATTGTGTATTCACGCGAAATAAAACCACGAACGTAATAAAATAAAACCGCGGACGAAGGTAATTGAATAAATACCATTTAACTTATAATATATTTATTTTAGAGACATTGATGTGAACTAGAAATTATTTATGAGTATCTCTGAGCAATATTTTATTTTAAAAGTTTATACTAAAGGACAATGGCAGATCCCCTAACAAATTTTTGTTGGCATAAATTTCTTGCGTTTACTAATGAAAAATGTGTAATAATATAGTTCCTGATCCTGTATAAATTCCTGATAACTTTTGCCTAAAGAAACACCGAAAGAAGTAGTGAATTGAAGATATTCCAGTTTGAACATTTAGAGGTTAAGTTTTGACAACTTGTAGGCACCTAATCAAAAACTTTTAAATAACTAGATTGATTACAAATCCTTATAGGTAAGTATACACTTTTAACACACTCACAGAAAAATAAAGAAATTATTTTTCTTAGACGCTTGTTTTAAACCTCAGGCCTAAAATACTTCAATGGCTAGATTCTCAAATGATTGTACCTTTCATTAGGTATTTCCTACGTAGGTACATCAGCATTAGCTGTAGGTGATATAAAATTGACGATCGACACAGACGTTGATCTTCTTAAATCATGACCACTGTCGGTTAACAGATCTAATAAAACCTGCTCTTAGAATTTCCTGCTTCTTTTTAAAGCTTCTGATTAGATTTTTTTAATGATAATCAAAATTGATAGTGAGTTACCAGAACTATCCACTTATCGTGCCCTTTACAGCATGAGTTTATCTTTTTATCAGATAAGATGAGCAGCCTGCAAGGTCCTAACCAAATAAGAAACAGTTTACAATGTCACACAAAATGGTTGTTCTTTGTGAAAAATGAATGCGCGGTCTCTCAGTTAAAAAGCAGACTCTAGAAACCACAAACTGTAAGACAAAAGACAGTGGTGATCCTCTACAATTAGTTAGAGTATCTGCTCATTTTTTCTAATAGAAGAAAGACATGTTAATAAAATAAAACAACAATATTTTCCTATTACGTATATTCTTCATCGTCCCTAATAACAACAACGAATCGATGCACAACAAAATCCAAAGTAGGTCTTAGGTAGGTAAGTCTGTTACCTACATAAAGAATAGTAGTCTATAAAACACATCAAGTAGTCTTCGTTAAGGCAGGTGATCAGAGTCCTGGTCCGGATGGCGTAAGAAAGCGGTTCCCGGATCTCTTCTGTCTCAGGTGCAGAGTGGCACACCGTGTGGTTTTAGTCGGTTCGAACCCGACACACGGCCCTCCCGCAAACCCCGGTGGGGTGAAGGGCCGAGGGGGTTTCCACGTGTAAAAAAAAGGTGATCAGAGTCCTTTGGCAAGCAGTAGTCACACAGGGAGAGGAGGAATCTCATACTCAATAAACAAAAGCAGTCGGAAAGCACGGAAAATCAAAAACACAAGGATATAACAAGAGGTACGAACTCGTAAGCAACGAACGACATGTTATGATTTTCAAGTGTCGTCATAGCTGTCATAGTATTTTATTATACACGAATTGTATTCATAAAATAATTGGGCTAAGTAAATAAATAACACGTTAGTCTTTGTAATAAAACAAGATTTCAGATTGTTACAATATAAATCGTGTGTAACGTGTATTACTTATTTAGATGCAAAACGTTCATGTATGTAACTGGGAGAAGATTTATTACCATGTGGCAACATTCAATGGAACTATCGTTACGTCATATTCCAATAACATGTCAAATTATTTTTAATAAAATGTTTTCTCATTAATAATGATATTTTTCCTAGACTTAGATAGATCTTAAACGTACCTTTAAAAAACGTAAGAAATTATTTTATTTACATGTAATTATGACATTTATTGACGCTTAGTAATTCTATAAACAACTGTTTCGTCATTATCCTTTCATGTAGGAAACGCCTGTTTCTCCTCGATCTAATATAAATGCTTAAATATATATTTAGATTGATATATAAAAAAATGCACTTCACGTCCATACGAGAGAGAAAATCGGTGGGAGATGTTTTCTTACTATCAGCTTTCTGTAAAACCGTAAGTGGTATTATTACGGTCGAATCGGTCTATTTGTGTACCTTAAATATTACATATCCTTCTTTATTAAATACTAGAATGGGGCTATATTTTATTACAGTACTAGATGAGCCCTCTGGTATTACCTGCGGTATAACTTCACCCGCAGGCTACGCTGCGGATCGAATCAACTTTTTTTTTAATCTAAAGCATTCTCGAATACTCAGGAATAGACACAAAAATTTCATTAAAATCGGTTCAGTCATTTATATATACCTACAAAAGAAAAAGCAAATTCGTAGTTGACAAAACTATAACTTTTGAATTGATAAAAAAAATTACAGTAAACAAATACAGTTTAGTCTGATTTTTGAAATTCCAAATTTATTTTCAAAAAAATAAAATATTTTATTTCATTATGAGAAAATGAAATACATGGATCCTTATCGATGCGTTTTAACATAAGGGTATAAGGGATACAATATTAGACCTCTGATTAATTACAGATACTCAAATGGGTTTGGGATCAGACGAATATTCATCAATTTTCATTTAGAAAAGGAATCCAATCAATGCTAGGGTAATATAGATATTGAAATGAAGGCTCCAGTGAAGCGGTAAACTATTTCATTAATTCACAGATATTAGAAATTAAGAAAAGAAATATGTGCATATTATATTCTATCTTTTCTTTAGTCCAATTGGGTCAGTTTAAGTCGAACTCATCTATTCGTTCCCTGCCAAACTGAGTCTATTCTGCATGATGAAAAGCATAAGCAGAATTCAAGATTGGTGATCCTATACTCTTTGCGAATATAGACAAAGCTACAATGCAACATGATGATCCACATAATGATGGCCTAGTGATACTTCTGTATCATTAGACCTCCGGTCTCGTACTCACCAACGAAACACGACAGCACGACTGCTGTTGTTTTACGTGGATCTTCTGTGCGAGGGTAGCACTTATATCAGTTGTCTCGTACCCATAACACACGCTCTGCTTAGCTTGAGACTAAATAGAATATATAAACGGATAAGATGTAAGAAATATTTTAAAAAAATTGAAAAAAGTATCCAGACACAATGTTAATTTATTTATACAAAACATACCTAACTTTAAGGCTCACACGTACCCACCTCTATGCCAATGAGCTGTTAGTGTGTTTTATTTAGAGTTTACGTGAAGCTCAACTTGTTTTCATTAACGTGATTGAATCAACCCAGTTTGGTACGACTCAACTGTTTAAAACAGGTGCTTAATTTCCACAGTTGACTGAGTAAGTGAATGAAGCTTTTTTGTAGAAATAAATCTTCGCAACTCATCAGCTTAATTAACTCTTGGAAATTCAGTAAAGCGCATTCAGTTTTTGAACCTAATGTTTTTCGTTGTACTGTCTAAATGGATTACGTTCATTCCGTTTGCGATTTCCCATCTCAGTAGATGGTCTTTACAGTGTTCTGTTTTGTTAAAAATTATGAATACAGCGGCAAGTCTTCTTATAGTCTTGATTGATAAATTATTTTAATATTATTTGAAATATTCAAAACGATAGGCCTCTCTCTACATACAAACTATTATTTCCAAGCCGCTTCCAAAATTCAGATTTGCTATATATACAGGGTTAAGTCACCATTATCATTTAGGGGTATAAAAATAGATGTTGGCCATTTAGTGGTAAGTGACGTCTATCACAGGTGGACACCTCATCAAAATCAATGGCCTTTACAAATCCACTGCTGGACACAGGCCACTCCTTAGCAAGTGGGTTTTAGTCTACGATACGCCAGCCAGACGGATTAGCATAGAGTTTGTTTCAGGTTGACCCGTAGACGGTACCAACGTCGGTGCGGGCAGGCACTGGCGGGGGTTTTCAGATCCTTCCTGTCTTTGTCTCAGGCGCAGAGTGGCACACCATATGGCTTTTGTAGAGGTTTTTCACACGTAAAAAAAAATAGAAGGGTTTGTTTCCGGGATTTTGTTCTCTTTGAAGTGCTATTATTCTGCCTAATTCTGAATTCGTCACCAATTTTTGGACTTTACCTGGTTGATCCAGCACATTGGTTACCTGCCATGGTTCGCTATCCATCTCAGAGAACGTACTATGGCGATATAGAAGTATTGATAATGATATTTAATAAGGTATACAGGAATCTTTCTGTGTCAAACGTGTGGCTAAAAGCGTGCCATAACTTAGCTAATTTTTCAATAACTTTATACAAAACGATTTAATTTAAAGGATTTTACTTATAGCAATGAATTTTCTCTTTGTAGTCTTCACTTTAAAATAAAATACTAAAAGCTTAACAAAAGAGAAAACCATTGAATAAAATTCATTACGGCCTAATCTAATGGTTACTAATTACCAAACCTTTGTCTTCGCCTAATAATTTTATACTTCAATGAAATTCATGATCGAAGTGAACCATTTTATTTTAATTACTAGACAGATAACTTTCAAATTACTGCCTACCTTTTCATGTAATTATTCTTTATAAATGATCGAACTTATTTAAATTGTGACCTTATTTAAATTATCCTGTTAAAAAGGTCAACATAGCTAATGTTCAAATAATATACTTTTTTGTAAAAGGATAACTTTCTGATAAAAAATTCCTGTGTTGCGGGTGACTTTATAAACATACACGAATCGGATACAAGTAACTCCTAAATTTAGAAAAACAATTTATGAATCATACAAAAGTGTTGTTCCATTTTGGTTTTGAAGCCACATCACTTGCCGTTCCTTACGGCATGGCATGCTTATATCAAAGGCTACAGCTTTGAGCAAATAAATGAATCTTACCTTATCTTAAACATACGTAAAACACTTGCAAATAATATTTAATTCAACCGCTTACCTAACAAAAAAGAGATTAAAAACTGTGACCGTAAAAACTATTATTAAAAATCTATTTGTACCTCATTCATTAAAATTGATTCAGGAGTTTAGACGTTACGGTAAAACATACAAAGACTGCCAAAATCATTACTTTTCCTTTTTTCTGTAGTTTACTAAACAGCAATGTTTTATGTCACAGGTGATAAATTAGCAAATAAGCATGTGATAGAAGTTACTACTGACACCAAACGACTCAAAAGACAAGTATATCACTGTCATTTTAGAATGAGTGGCATTTCGTTCTTCAGTAAACTCACTTTGTTGTTGAGAAGTAATGATAGACTTGCTAACTCCGAGGTTGCTGAGAAAATAATCTTACTACGGTCAAGTCGGGTCACGTGTACTGACAACTTGCATTCTTCCTTTGTCAAGTCTCAAATTCCTTACGTTTTCAAAGACGGCTGGAGTCAAGCAGGTGACGAACAAAAAAAAATGTCAACTAAAACTTTTTGCAATCCATACTTAATAATATTAATTGAAAGTAAGTAGCTTTGTCTGTTTGGTAGACTTTCACTTCTAAGCCAAATCACCGATTTCAATGAAGTTCTTCATGGAGATACTTTGACTCTTGAGAAAGGACTTATACCTCGCTTTATCGCAATAACCGATATAAACTATAACGAAATATGCAATAACCGAAACCACGAGTGTTATTAAACTGTAACTGCCTCGGTAGCGCAGTGGTAGCATATGTGACTGCTGTGCTTGAGGCCTCGGATTGATTTCCGGGTTGCAGTGTATGATCTGCAAATATTTTTTTTGTAGTCTGGGTGTTTTCCATGTATAATAATATTTATTTACAAAGTTATGTGTCTATTTATATTCGCTTAATATTAAAATATAATCTTTGTGTTTATACCACATATGTGTGGGTGAGTTAGAGAGGATTTAATATCTGCACAAGACGATCAAATCCCCTGAACAGTGACGACGGAAATAGTATATTAGGAGAAAGCTATATACGTAGAGTTAGCAGGAAAAATAACAAAATAATGCCCCGAGCTATATTCAATAAGGAGTACTTTCAAAACAAAAGGCTTGTTTCGTGGCACACGTATAGTTTACATTAATTTCACTCTTCATTCATAGCGGCTTCTGCGCAAGGGCTTAAAATATGCTTTTGCATTTATTCATTACTTCAACTACACCAAACATTAAAACTGTTACTTCCCGTCCACATTTTATAAACGCCGTACCCTAGTACGAGCTAAGAAAACTACTAGAATTTTGATTAGGCAACGTGCCAAGAACGTACTTGTAAATATTTTCGGCTCAAAATTATATTTTCCCTCTATTTTTGCATAGCCGAGAAATACTTACATCCATGAAATATAAACTTATGAAAATGTAGAAGAATTAACATGATCAGGTAATAGATATTTATCTCCTTTAAATCGTCTGAAGGTCTGCCCAGGTTGTTTGGCTGTCTAAGTATAAGAACTTTGTTATGCATACTCTTTACTATCGAGCCGGTAGAAGATTCTTCAATTATTAACACATGTTTAGTTTTTTTTTCGCCTTGTATCGTAACATGTTAAAGTGCAAGTGTTAGTGCAAAAGTGTAACATGGCTGAATCATTAGAAATAACTATTACTCAGATTTCATACTAGAATCGAAAAGTTAATCAAGAATTTCGTATCAGAAATGTTATTGTTCAGTATAATCTGTTATCGTTTGTTCTAGAATATGTGATGAACTTCCCTTCTTATGATTTTTGTTTTTAAGTTTTTCCTAATTTTATAATTTTTGCGCTTAGTTAAACTTATTATGAAGTAAAATTGATAAATTAAATGTATTTTTTTCAAATAACAGTAACAAATATTATTACACCAATAAATAAATAATTAAAACAAAGCAACGATCTACCATGAATTCTTAAATTCACTTTAAAAATAAAGAGTTTTTCTTGGTGTTCCTATATAATAATTATTGTGTTCAATCATTTATAACCAAAATCAGGTATATTTTTTAATTTAAGAATTCACACAAACAAATACTTTCAATGCTAATGCTATCGTTGAAAATTACATTTTACGAACTGTAATTTAGTACTTACATGACAGGAGCGAGCCGCAGACGACGACTGGGCACTTTGGGAATCAAAGTAAATAGAATTGAGAACATGTTGAAAGGAAAACGAATGTATAAAGGTAAGGTAATATATGAAATGGGGTATTACTTATTACTGGGAATCGATGAGTGAAAGAAAATATTAAGATGGTTTGGCTCGAATACCTATAACCCTTTACTATCTATAGCTGTTTTTTGCGATTTCAGAACAAATAAATTGTGTCCTTAATAACCAAATAAATAATACTGTTATTATTAATGTTAATATTTTGAACTACTGGACAGTTATTCGAAACTCTTTAAACTAAACATAAAATCGTATAATAATATAAGAGAATAAGAGATAATTTTAAGGCAATTTTAGTTTAGTGAAACATCAACAACATTGTCTAAAATATAGTTAGATTGAAAAGAAATTCTGGAGTAGGTAGATAAAACTGAAAAGTGAAACGATTTCATTAAATTTTATACGGCATCAACTAAAACCTATCTTGGTACTTTTATTGAGTTAGTTATTCCAAACTGTAGTACAAGTCTGCCGCGTTATCGCTTCAAAGTTTTAAATTTAATGTTTTCTCATGAGCTGAGTAGAAAAATATGCAGAAATCTGCAGTGAGAAACTGAGGTAGGAATAAAGTTAAGATTTAGAAAGTTGCATAATATTATGCGGACGATAATATTATTAAACAATATTATAGCGTAACTTCTGTGATTTGTTTTATGTAAAATATGAATTATTTGTATAATATTTGTATGCCATCACTATGCTCGCCTATATTTATATTTTATTATGCTTCAAAAGCACCCATTTCCATTCCTGTGAGTTTGAGTTCCAGGAAATGTAATAACTTGTTACCAATGTATACTGTAGATTCTTTTTTGTTGAATGAAAAAATCAACTCCCCCATTAGGAATATTTTCTGTGACGCGGCGGGATTTCCTGTAATATAAATGAATTAAACTTATTATATTAGAGATCCTGACCGAGCTTTACTTATGATTATTTTTTTGAAAAATGTTCCTTCACTCGGTGAAACACAGAGTAGGCGCTGATACGCTTATAAAGGCTCTATAAATGTATAAAGTATTCAGTTTAAAATAAACAAGAAAAACCTTAAAACACATAAACATTACTGGGCCTATCCGCATTGCAGTAAATACGTTACGTACGGTGGTCGTCAATTACATCACTTACATCGTGTTAACCGTCGCTTTAGTTTATAACAAACGGTCACACAATAAATATTTTTAAACCTTACATATCAGAAAACATAACACGAGCCATCACTTGATTGGCCAATTCAGTTAAATCGTGCAGATTTTTTGTTTGGAATTAATTGGATTGAATTGGAAACTATTCAGTACGTGGAACTCGACAGCAATGCTAGGTACAGTTCGAATGTAACTCATAACATTTAAATAGTGAAAGATATTAAAATATTAAAGATAATACTTTCACCCACCTAGTGTGCATCTTTCCGTTTAGTCTAGATTAGAAAAACTTACAACTTATAAAATATCACTACTTACAAAATACTACAATACTGCTGTCAATAATAATTGCAAATAATTCCAAAGAAATAATAAGGCTATTCGCATGCTGGTCGTAAGCATAGACGTATCGTAAGAGTATTGGTACGACGCTACGTGTACGCGAGCTGCAGTGTTGCGTAGAGGTATCGTTTTGTTTTGAATATCAGTTAAAATCATGACGTCATCAACAGTATCAGACGTTTTATATATCGAGAATCTTACTTTTTCTTCAGACGAAGAGGATTTTTTATTGTTTGATTTTCAAAGCAACGTGTTTAAATATTTGTTGCGTGCGCGAATATTTATTGCATATATACATATATATTATACACGCGAAGATGATAAGTTTTTATCGAAGAAGGAAAGATACATATACAATACTTAACATAATTTTAGGAAAAAACAATATATTTAAACTTTCTACGCTTGTGTATTACGTCATTACGCTACGGCTATTGTAATGACAATAAACTTCTACTATTCGCTACAACATCGCTTCTTGTGCGGACTTGTATGAAAATGTTCATGCTCATATAGCTCTCGTAGTACGCGTGGATTACGATACGCTTACGCTAAGACGGCGTGTGCGAAACGGGTAAGTCTGTATCTCTCTATATACAATGTAGTTGTAACAAACAGCTGTATCGATTTAGATAACAGCTGCTGTATAATTTGCAACTCATACAAAAATATGAAAAGCATATTCAAAAATGACTTATTGTGTCATTTATTCTTTACAGTTTAAGTAATGTAGTATCATATATTATAAGCGAGGTAAAAGCAAAAAAATCGCTACATAATTTTTATGTAATAATCTTTCTATTCGTTTTGATTTATATGTTACCAAAACTATAAATTAAATGTACACTCGTATATTTACTTAGACTGGCCATAACTACTGTTACAATTAAAAATAAACAAAATATTACTTTGGGGTGATGAGAGAATCGAATCGCTGTGATTGTATTATGTAAAGTAGGTATGGAGCCAAATACAATTTTTATAATCCTCCATACGCTTGCTATTAGTCAAATGTTTCTGTATCGGGATATTTATAGGTACAATGAAACCTCATCTATAGGTGACAGAAAAGATCTGGCCCCTCACGTTGTGTTTATAAAAAATAGAAAATCAAATCAGCAAGGATAATAATCTGAAAAATTCCTGACCGAAAGCAAAAGATTTTATCTCGGGAGATGAAGATAGTACCCATAACCGTATCGCGTATTTTGCAGCCTTAAAAGATGCATTGGCCATTTCTTAACTGATAATTTAAAGCGTGGTAAAATCAAAACAACTACTCAAGCGGTACACAAGAGGAGGTCACTGAAAAAAATTGTTTACGGATGAAAATTTAGCCCTCTGACCACTGGATTATGTGTTAGTCAGTTTTAGAGCTTGCTCTAATTACCATGATAATTTTGAGTCACTAAAACAATCTATACGATTGGCAGTGAAGAATTTTACCGAAAAAAAGACTGCTTGCTGCTATTGACAACTGGCATCAACGTTTAAAGGCCTGTATATCAGCCAATTGAGACCACTTTGAATAAGCTTTATATATTTTTAACGATTTTATGTATTAAACTAACATACTGTAATAGTCAAAATTGTTACGGTACAAAAAAAGTGTTTCTTTGTAACAATATTTTTGCCAACTAATAATTCTATACAAAATATATGAATCTTTAAATATTTTTTATTGGGTCACATCCGGACATTTTATTACCCGCAGTAATTTCACATATCCTCATCTGCAGAAAGTGTTAAATATTCAAGTCTCTGGGGTCTCCCATATATTTTTTAAACATGACATATGAATTCGCGGTACATTTTCGCACTTTATATTATTCATAACAACCACTGTAATACATATATAACTCAAAATTTGACTATTTTTTGGTTGTACTAGTTTTTCCATATTATGTCCTTAACCGGCATCCCATGACAACCAACTTGTAGGTATGTTGGATTTTCCCTACTACTGATTTCCTAAAAATTGACTTGGAACAAAGAAAAGGTGTATATATACAAAAACGTTATTAGATTAAATGTGGCTAAAGGTAGAACTTGTTGAAATATTAATAAAAAAGGAAATATGGAACACTAACTTTTACTTGCGACTTTACTCTCGTATATGTTGGTTATCACGACAAAAAGTATCCTCTAACCTTTTTCAAGGTCATATCTATCTTTATAACAAAATTCATCTAAATTGATTCAGCGGCTTAACCTTGAAAGTGTAATAAATGAACATACAGTTAGAGAAAGTTACTTTTACAATTATAATATTATTATACAACTTGAGAGAAATGATTTTAAAATTCTAACCGCTTCTAACCTTGGTAGAGTTTATCAATAAGGAAAAAAACCTTTTGAGCAAATAGTCTAGCTATTTGCTTTTTTAAATTAGCCCATTCTTTCAGAATTTTTTGTTATGGTGCGTATTTCATTTCCATTTATTAACTTACACAAAAATCTAAAAAGGTTCAACGTTATTTAATATTTTATGAACCTCATATAATACTATTATTTCTATTGAATGTTCATTGTATTCCTAAGAGTTTTATTATACAACTTTTGTCTTGTATTTATTTCAAAGTTTCAGTAAAACTGTTGAGTTAGTGTTTAGTAATTTTGACTGCTAATTAAATTGCTTGAGAAAATACTTTGGGATTTGTATGATTAAGTATTCGTGTCTTAGGTGTATTTTATCTACAGTGTGTCTAGATTTAGGAATATATACATATGTATTACTTTCTATCAGCCCTTCGAGTACCGGGTTCGAGATCTATTTATTTAGGGATCGAACGGTTGTCAGTGAAAAATTGAACACAATTTAGGCCCAGCTTTGCCCCGCAGCGTTACCTACGGTTGTTGTACCGTGGGTAGCACGCGGTGCGCAGCTAGTTTACAATAATAATAAGAAGTCTCAATTAAATCGCAATTCTATCAATAAAATATAAATAATAACTTTCAAGTAATTCAATTATTTTCCGGTAAAAATTAACTTTAAACTTCTAAATTTTATTTCATCTCAAACTAATAAAATTAAATTATTAAAACATAAACAAAAATCTTTCCTTACAACGCAACTAGTGGAATTCATCCCCAAATTTCTTCAATACATTCGAAATTATACCATAATTATGTAGATGTCTATTCAATTTCATCCTACCGCGTACGGAAACCGCCGAGTCAGATGAACGACCTGTATTATTCGACAACCCATTAAGTGCTTTCTCTTTTGTACAGTGCAAATATGAGCTAGATGGGTGTATTTAAGGTATCTTGCTATACGATTCTAACAATACCTTTTATCTTCGGTTCTCTATTCATTATTACGCGGTTCCCTGAATTGTTCAATGACATATTTTCCAGATAAAGTTGTTTTTCCGCATGGTGGACTCAGATAGAATTCATGTTAGTGGTTGAAAACAGCATTTGGGACAGGGGTATGAAGTTAAAGACAAATTGATTCTCAATTGGGACAATAGCGTTATCATCATTCCATTTATTTCTAATATAACTTTATTTTTGGTATTTTGACATTATAATATTGATTCAAGTTTGACTGAAGAATAGAATGTAAAGTGTATGTGTTAGCTATAAACTTTTATTCTATTTATGCATGCAATAAATATCTAGTTATAAGATCAAAAAGGACCGAGGCCTATACTCAATCAATTCTAATTCATTGATAGTTTATGCCTACGGCATTAAATCCGACTAAGCCATTTTAGTACATAAAAATGTAAACAAATAAATAAAAATAAAATAGTTTACTTATCAGTGTATTTTTCCAGGTGTATTCAGACGTATTCGCATAAAATATTAGAACCTAGATGGCCAAGCTTAGCTCAGTATTTTGTTGCTTAATTTTCTAAAATAAAAATGAATCCTAGTTAGGTCGATTAATGGCCCCCGAGCTTCTCTTTTTATATTTTTTTGTGCGGAAATTCCTACGGATACTACCGCCTGATGACAATGTCGGACTCGAACCGATTAAAAACGCATGCCATCTTGCGTATTAGAAGTCGTGGGACCAGGTAGGTGATGGTGCCCTCGAATGGAAATCCCTGGAACCCCGACGTGCCTCGGACCACCTTTGTACGGTTTGTAGATGGCATCTTCCTGTGCAAAAACACTTCTTGGCCTGCTTCTGCTAGGGTGACAGATGACTTCACCTTTTATCCTCTGGCTTGTTCCTATGGATGTAAGAGATCGTTTCGATATCTCCAGCCCTGAGTCTTCTGCGGTTACGGGCCGATTTTCCATAATGAGTCTTACCGACACAATAACAACGTCCACAATCCCCAAACCCTCTGCATACTAAATTTCAGGTAAATCGTCGAAACCGTGTTCGTGATTAAGATTATATATATACAAGAATTGGTTGTTTACAGGGTTTAGATCATTTAGAAAGTATTTATCAAACACTAGACATAAGTATTTTACAGTATTATTAACAACGTCTATATAGATGAAAAATTGTAGTGACTAGAATTAATATCGCTAATTTCATTCAATGAGATAAAAATATATCAGACTCGACTATGAGACAACACTTTAAAGGATCGAGGTCTCCAACTTAGAAAAAGTACAAGGTTTCTTCAATATTCACTGATTTATTCTTATAAATTGTACCAACTACTTGTTGGCGCCAAATAACACAATATAATGCCCTGCTATGAAAGCGCGAACGCGCGAGCGAATAAGGTGACATTTAATAATGTTACTGCCTTACTAAAGTAGATGTATCGATATCCATTAATATCGATGCTGATATAAATCAATATCGATAGAGTTCATTCAAATTACTAAATTATAGTTTTTAATAAGTTATATTTATTTTATAGAATAAAATTAATTATCAATTTTTTACCATTTAAGGTGATGCTTCCAATTATTGTTAGCAAAAGTTATCAATAAACAAATTACTTATAGGATTTTAACAACTTCTTTTAAGAAAATCTGGAAATGAACAAAGCACTTAGCGTATCATCGGAATTACACTACAGACCGCATATGTGTGACCCAACTAAGCACATTCGAATCACGTAACAAGAAAATATTTCCGACTACCCACCAACCCTCGATAATGACGTCACCAGGTGATTCCACTATTTTATCCACACGAAAACTACTCCGGTTTTTCAATTTCCATTTTCCGATTATCTGATCTTCATTCACTATTCCAATCCGGTATTTTTTCTCTAGTTTGTCGCTATGGTTTTCAATAGATAGTAAGAGGTAATATTGAAGTTGTGTGTTATACTTAACGCTCATATAGACATATTATATAGACTCGTGTTTGTCTAGGTGTTTTTTCTTTTCTTAAAAAGACCATTCCTGCCCTAAGAATATTCTTTATTCAAACATGCATAATACAAAGAGTACTCAGACTCTGAACAACAATTCATGGATTACACAATGGGTTGTCTCTCAGAGTACAGCCTCTGCCTCGTTTAGATGCTTATTTTTATTTTTCCCTTATTGCCCATTTTTGTGTCTATAGTATTATATTATTATGAATTCATACTAATATTATAAATTTGAAAGTAGCTCTGTCTGTCTGAGTATCTATAGGTGTGTTACACTTTTACGGTTAAGCTACTGCACCGATTTTAATAAAGTTTGGTACTCCCATTACTTATAAACTACATACAATATTATATTATATTATATATTTTATACTATACTCCCATTACTGCGATAACCGATTTGCAAGCGAACGTATTCTTAAGCTAAAGCTATAGTATAGTTATGTCAATCATCTTATAGATTTATAATACTTTTAATAAAGATACAGTACTGTATGGATGACTGAGTGATTTAAACAGTCACTTCGCCGCTTTCTCTGAGTGCTATGAGTGCAATTCTGTCTTGGGACAACACTTTATGAGATCCACAAATTGTTATTGTCAAAATTTTTATACCGAGTTTAAATGTTTTCGTGTCTTTTTCGTGCATGTTTGTTAAATGAAATATATTAGTAGTGCGGGAGTAATATTTAAAAAACAACTTATTCCTAGCATTTCATACATCTATATAGCCTTTGTACGGATTCTGTAGTAAAGTAGCAATTAAAAATTATATTTTTCCTTTTTATTGATAAGAAAATAATTATAATTCATAGTTAAAAAAACTTTTGCAAGTTTTTGTTAGTTTGTAGGATTAAGAGGAAAGATAAACTTAAGTAGGAGCTTTATTCACAAAGGCATTCAAATCTATGGTTGATTATCATATTAAATATTTACTGAATACCAACGACTGCATAATAAACTAGGTCAGTAAATCCTATTCATAAATAATGAAATTCACGGACCCTAACTCGGAACTGAGATACCTCATAGCAATGTTTATGAGTCAGAAAGTTATTATGACTGATTTTAGCTCTTTGCATAGAATAATATATTTACTAAACGTGTTTTATTTTTAAAGTATCGATTATTGTAATTTGAAGAAATAGTTTGTAAAAGTCGAAAAAGTAGTTTGAAAAAGCCGAAAAAGTAGTTTGAAAAAAGGACGGCACTAGAAAGAGAAGCTGTCTCGCCAGCGTAGTATAGTAGGTTATACTAGTTTTCTAAATAGATTCCTATGACCAGCAGTGAACCGTCAAAGGCTGTGGACGTGATGTGACGAATAAACTTAAGTCGAGACGTATAGCGCTATTGTTCTCGAGTTCTTGGTGTCCATTTGCAGCAGGTGACCTTTAGGGGATCTGTCCACCCGTTTTCATTTAATGATCGATCCTTTTCCTTGTATCGGCAGGAGGAAAGTTATGTAAGTTGCCATCGAGCTACTTGACACGGACTGGTATTGATGGGTTGGCTATTTCATGCACTTTTGGATAACACTAGGTAAATAATTATTTTGTGATGATATTATTTATGGCTCTCTGGGCCTCTCTGGGTTATTGTTGTTGTTGTTTGTCGATATTATTTTAAGTTCATTAATAATTAAACCACATGTAAGTAAATACAGTTGTTTCTCAGAGTGTCCCTAGATGCCAACCAGAATGATGTCTATGACGACTTCCACATGCAACAACGCTGCTACAAAAACATATGACGACGCCATCTACCGAAAATACCCTGAATTACAGAGTAACGCAGTGTACAAAAAAGCTATCAATCCTGTATCGCGCAATAGAAGTTCTCGTGTCAATTAACATATATAACATATACACTTCCCGTATATATACAACATCAATGTGACACCCGTTTCTCCACAGAGGGGACCTCAATTGTTGGGCAGGGCAGTGGCCCGCCATGCATGATCACCTCGCCCACAGTTTTAATAAAACAAATTTTATTTTAAGATGGAACAATTAATTTGAGATTACAAAACAATATTTGTTTCTTTATAGTTTTAAGTTTTCACTTCTTTGGCAGCTCTGCTTTTTGTTTTTGTTCATAGAATACAACTTCAAGTTTCAGTATTAGTTTTGTTGTTTAAATATTATTTATTTACGTAAAAAGTTTTAATTGACGACATATAGTAAATGAATACGTCTCAAAAGTTCCATGATCAATAATAATTAAGAAAGTTATGATTTCTAAAGTTTGTAATGTTTTCGACAAGTTCTAATGGATCAAAAAGTTCACTAGTTAAGATGTTACGTATATAACATGTCTGAAGGTCATTAGAATTTAGTTTTAAACTATCATCATTATTTATTTTAATTACATTACATAGTAAAATAGAGAACATGCAATCAGCCATAATTAAAATTACGAAACTGTTGTTAGCATGTTATATATATTAACTCAGCCATGGCTTACGAGGTCAGGCCAAGAGTAAGAAAGTCAAATTTGCTTTCTCATGTTGGACTGATTCTAGATAACTCTACGACAGAATAATCCATATAAAATAATGATATTGAATGTAACATTGTCTGTCAGTTGTGCTTTCACTCGACCAGTACACAGATTTCAATGAAATTTAGTATAGAGGTACTTTAAGTCTTAGGGAAAGACATAGGCTACACGATAGCTTACATGTACGCGGACGGAGCCGAAAGCATAAGCTAGTTCAGTAAACAAGCAGTTTTATCTATACAAATAAATAAAATTGGAGTGTGTGTTTATAATATTAAAATAACCGCTTTTTACTAAATGTTTTTTACAATTTTTGTCTGTCTGTTTTTTCCGGCTAACCTCTAGAACGGCTGATGATATAAGGAGTAATTCAGGCTCGTGGCATTACCCGCGGTAGGTGTTGTATTGTGGTTAGCACGCGGGACTCAGCTAGTTGATTACTAAAATTTATCATAACTTTCGTTGATTTGAAATCTCCTTCTTAGATAATATTGTATTAAAACTTAAGAAATTTAACAAATGTTTTTTTTATATACTAATAGTATTAAATTACATATATTGTGGATATGTCATGTCAATTGGAACAAACAAAGAGTCATTATTAATCCACTATTCATTCGTAAACGAAATTCGTTCCAGTCTAAAGCTTATTTATGTTATTTTAATATCAACAAAGACCCACATGCGGTGTCGCACGAATTCTTGATCCCAGTATGTAACACTTTATTAAGTGAATATGGACAGCTTTTGCATAAATAACACGATTATAAGTCAATATTCATTGAGTTTGACGTTTCAAGTAGAGTTGGTTAAAGGATATGTAATCTACTTGACTGAAATACTGTTCCAGTATCAACATGGTTGCTTTTCAATAGATAAAGCGCAATGGAAACGTATGCCTGTGCTTGAGGTCTCGGGTTCAATTCCCGTGATGAACCAAATGGTTATGTGATCTGTAAATAGGTATTAATTTCGAAGTTAAGATGTTTTCTATGTATAACATTTATGTACTTGATGAAACAAAAGTATATAAAGACAAGCTTTGATTTGTTTGACTCTAGATGGCGCGGTGTGTAAGATGTCCAAATAATTTTATATTTATATGGTAACTATAGTATTTTGATTCATTTTTAGAATAATTGGTAGGAGCAAAGTCCATATCGGCCACGTGCTTGGATAAGATTTCCACCCTAAAGAAGTAAGAAGTATATTATCTGTCATTCAGACTTTTAATCTGATTTAAAAAAAAAGGAATATGTTCTCATCTGATCGGATTTTTTTTTGTTTTCAGCAACGCAAAAGATATATAGTCAGAAATAATATTTATTTTCATTCAAAAAAGGTAAATTCAATACTTGTAGTTTCACTTTGAATCTACTGTTGTATTTTTAATGCAATATGTGTTCAACAAGTGTTAGAAGTAACAAACAAAGTATCATATTTCTGAAGAATGATGGAGAATAACCACCAATTAACATAGTCGTATCATATAACACTTTATTTTTTCTGTGGCCCGCCAGGCATGATCTGATGACCGTGGGAGAGCCACGCTTTGGCATGCATGGGACGGCTCGACCAGAGTGATAATGCGGTCTCACAGAAAACCGGTGTGAAACAGCGCCTGCGCTGTGTTTCACCGAGTTAGTGAGGATACCGGAGGCCCATAATCCAAACCTTCCCCTCATCCCCCTCCCCATCCCCCAAGGCCGGCAACGCACTTGTGACGCCTCTGGTGTTACGGGTGTCCATGGGCGGCGGTAATCGCTTACCATCAGTCGGTACATCTGCTCGTTTACCAAAAAAAGTGATTTAAAAAAATACTTCACTCAGGCTGATGGATAGCTAAAGTATAATACAAGAGCAATGTGAATGTGTACAATGCAGCATGGTGATCCACGCTAGGCGGCGTAGTGAGATGCTTTTTCACGCCCACTTAAAGGACCCAGGATCATAGAGGGAGGGAAACACGTGCGCTGGTTACACATTTTGCTTTTTACCCGACTGCGAAAAGAATGATTATATTTTTCGAGTGTATGTATGTATATATATTTCTTTAGAACGGCCTGGAACCTAAATGACTTGTCGTATTTTTATGTGAGTGGTGTCGATAGGTTCATCTTAGTCGTAAGAGTAACACTGGGTACATAAAATTAAAAAAAAGATAGGATTTTTGGAGCCAAAAAGTAATCTAAAAGTTTCAAAATACATCGAGTGTGCAAAATCAAGGATTTTTAATGGTGATTACGAATATTTATACATATATATATATATATAATATAATATAAAAGATATAAGTTATATATATATATAACTTACATCTTTTATATAAGATATTAACGCAGTCGGGTTTTATTTTTTTAATAATTCACTACTTGTTAAAAGGGTACGTTTTGTATGAGAGAGTTTTTAGAAGTTATTGTATAACCGCAATAAACAACAGTTTTCTCACAACAAAAATATACCGAAGCCACTTACGAAAATACCCACGCTTATTAAACGAGTCGAGTCTTTGGATACGTGCTCATATTGCAGTGCGAAAACTTAAACTACTGGGTTATTGCACCGATGGCAATGTGTACTTTAACTTATTCAGTACAGTTTCTGCACAGGGTTAATATTCGGAGGTAAGGTCAATGGTTCTATTTATTTATTCATACTAGTTACGTTGGGAATTTAATAATGTTTGTTTCTTAAAGGAATTTAATAATCTTTTAAATAAATAAGAATCATAAATTTAGTACATAGGCGGGCATTAAATCCGGCTATGTACCAAAGTGCATAAAGTTATGAATAAATAAGTAAAAATGGATGTATACGCATAACTTCTGATCAACTGTAATAAATTAAATAATTCTTTATTCAATGCGTTTGTTACTGTCAAGGCAAGGTTTTGTATAGAATATAAACTTAAAGAAAAAGCAAAAATAAGTATATATTTAAATACAACACTATGCCGGCGCTGTGTTTTACCAAGTGAGGGAGGATATCGGAGGCTCATAATCCAACAAACTAATTTAATATGAACTCATCAAAAGTAACATGCAAGAAAACCGAATTCATTAAATTTTTATTGAATTACAAGCATTGAAAATCGAAATAAATGTATCTTCGTACTGAAAATTGCATTTAACTTTAATGGATGGCCAGTGGGTAATTGCTACCGAGTCTTGCTCTCAAGAGAGCAGAAAATCAGAACTGTTTAATTATTTGATCGATCAATACAGGCTGCAACCTGCGGTATTGCAGTCAGTAAATCAGAGCCATTTAACATTAGCAAGTTAATATTAAATAAAAGTTAATGTTTACCAACTCTTGTCGGGTGTAGCATTTTATACTTTACTCATTATTCAGTGGTATTCTGATGGTTGCATTATTGTAGGAATTGATAAACAGCTGGATATGAGTAAATTTGGCAGGAATAACAGTCTATATAAATTAAAGAGGAAGGTGACTGATTAAGGTACCCAGAGATTAACGCACAACAGAAAAGGAGTAAAATAGGGGATGAAAATATTTACTTCTGCGCGAGCGATGCCATGGGCCAAAGCTAATATAACATATAATAAAAATGAGGCCAGACACTTACATTAATAAAATTATAATAATCAATACAATATTATCTAAAACGTAACCTTCTGTTAGACATGTACCTGCCAAACGCGGCTCAGTAATACCTAAATCATATTAAATAGTTATAGAGCATTTTATTCATCATCATCCCATCGCAGTACAATACTGCTACTACTTCAACTTTATTCCGAATCAATTGAAATTTTGTAGTACATATTGAGTAACTAATAAAAAAAATTAAAATATACCTTTCGATTGCCTAGATACTAGCAAATATGAAAAATTACCACATGTCGTTGGGATTAATTTTTACTCCTGTTGCTAGTGTTGTTTGTTACCCGAATTGCTCGTGCATGGACCTCACTAAGGAGCAAATACAAAGAGGAGATGCTTTAATGAGATTTTATATGAAGCGATGCGTGATAATTTGCGGGAGTGATAGGGTGCCACTTTACTCTGTTCCATTACCAAACAATACCCTGACACTGAGTGTAAGATATAAGGGAGGTACTCAGTTTTTTTTTTCAAAATTGGCGTTTGAACCTTCTTGATATGTATATACGGTGCCTGCGCTGTGCTTCACCGAGTGAGCGAAGGTACGGGAGGCTCATATCCCAACCCCTCCCCCATTCCCCTTTAGATACCCCAAAGGTCGGCAACGCACTTGTGACGCCTCTGGTGGTGTTGCGGGTGTCCATGGGCGTCGGTGATCGCTAACGAACAGGTGATACGTCTGCTAGTTTTCCACCTATTCCATTAAAAAAAATGTTTTACAAAAACGTCTTTAAAAGCGGACCGATCTAAAAGGGTGATAATGACAGTTAACGTTTGTTATGCCAAGCACTAAGCGTTAACTACTAATTAGAATAGAGTGAGAATATTCAATTACGATTACAAATGAAAGATCACAAATACAATATATGAATTATTGTTAATCTTTTTAAAATAAGAATAATTGTTTGTCTTTCATTAACAATAATGTTACACGTATATGTTGTTTTCCGGAAATGTAGCTAAAAACAGCGGGTATACCCAGATTGCGCTAAAATTAAACGCTACTCTGATTACATATTGGAACCAGAAATAGAAATTAATATGGAAATTAGCATTAAAATGAGTTTTATATTTAAAACCTTAGATTATGTACACGCTTTGATAAAACACCGCTATGCAAAAGATAAAAGAACTTTATTTTTACCTTAATTAAATTTACCCAATAGTATTGTTCAACACATGACATTATTTCTTTTAGAAATCTGTCTATATAAGTTCTTACTGTTTCACAATTTGAATGGTTAAAATAGCAATTACACCTTATCAAGTTTATTCGAACTCGGCCACGCCTAAAAACAATAATGAAACAAGTAATGAATTATTAAAAAGTACAACCCGACTGCGTCAATATCATATATAAAACATATAAGTTATTTATATATTCGTAATCACCGTTAAAATTTCTTTATATTGATACAACAAAAATAATAATTTTTTAAGATTATTTTTTGGCTCCAAAAATCTTTACATTTGTGTTTTTTTTTAATTTTGATGTATCCAGTGTCACTCTGACGACTAAGACGAATTTATTGATACCACTCACATGAAAATTTGACAAGCCGTTTAGGTCTTAGGGCGTGCCATAAAATATACATACATATATACACACACTCGAAAAACATAACTCTCCTTCTTTCTCAGTCGGGTAAATAGCATGTTACACACAAATGTGTAACGTAAATACATAAATGTATTCAATTTACTAAGCTGACTGCAGACGTACAGCTTGAAGTGAGTAATGTTATGTGAAACAAAATTAAATGCAAATACATTATGTATGAATACGCGGAGTGGTGTTGGGTACGAGAACATACTGTCTATTTTGTTCAGTAAAAACTGGAAGAGGGATTAATCAAGATATTGTAACGCAGAGGTAACGTAAAGGAAATTGTAGTCAGTGTAAGTTTGTGGCATTTTTTTCATTTAAGAATTGATAGAAAAGCATTTTATTTCAATTATAATATTACGGACGGTTGACATTTTATGTCAATATGTATGTGACTATATTTTTTACAACAACTAAATTATGAAAAATGACTTGTTGAATATACGGATTCCGTAATGGTTTAAGTGTTTCGTACAGCTTTCTACTGCCCTGTGTGTTGTGAGCTCCAGCGACAAAAAGACAACGGCCAACATTTTGTGTAAACCACAAATTATTGTTTTGATTGGAGGGCGTTGTCTTATTATAAAAAAAAGAATTAGTCAATAACGAAATGAGGACGAATAGAAGATGCACGTCGAAGGATACTTCAAAAAAGATTGGCCAACAAAGCCTAAATTAGTCGGATATCTTCGAAATACGGAACTGTTTATGCCTAATAAATTAGAAAATCGTTATAAGATTATATAGTTACTAAATTGTACGGAATAAGACATTCATAGTTAGTTTTCAAAGACATATTTGCATTGGATACTCCTCTAATGAGTACCGTGAAACAACGATAGCGAAAGAGACAACAATTTTATCGTCTTGATGCTGACTATTGTTCATGTAAAATTTATTCTTTTAAGCTTTGGGGATAGCAGTTTTTGAACATGAACACATCTAAATGGGGTCTGTACTCCTCATAAAGTGTTATGCTTAATTTGCTTTTTATCGTGTCCGTAGTTAAATTGTAAACGCATAACATAAACACGACAAACAAAATCGCTCTCACACTAATAATATTACTAGTTGTTAATAGTTTACCGCAGTTTCACATGCGTTTTTAATTATGCATGAAAAATTTAATTTCCTTTAATATTTTTTCGTGAATTTTTAAAATAATTAATTTGATAGTTAACTTATCAGTTGGGGGTTAAGAAAATCCGAAAAAAAACATATTTTAAAAGAAGATCCGCCCATTATTGATATACTAACCTCAGTCTAACTAATGTATCCTTTTTATTAATTATTTTTTAATTTAAAACATCATGCATTTTAGATGCATTGGCGGACTTAATGCCTAAAACACTCTCTACCGGTCAACCATTGGACGATGCAAAAAAGACAGGAAATAGGTTCAGGCAGTATATCAAAAATATATACGTAAAATATATATATATGTCTTGCTTATAAGTCTATTACACATTATAGAACTAATACATATTATACATATAACTAATAGATGTACATATGAATTTACACTGATAGATATTTACGCGAATAGGTGTGCTAAGAATAATATATCACAATTAAGTAGATGTCAATGATTATGATTTGTTACTCGAGTTTTGCACAACTCACATACGGCCGCCTGCTTTCAAATTAGGCAGAGTGCTAAATTAATTTAGATTTCTGATAAAAATACTGAAATATTTTTCAATACATACGTATTATAAATAAATTATACCCAAAAACTGAATAACTATTATACTAATTTGCTTATTAAGATGGCTAGTAAAAATAAATGCCCACGTATATGGATAGTTCGTTTTCAATATCTTATACAGGCTATGTTAAACTTCTCCCATGTTAGTCGTTATATTTAATAAAAAAAATATTTTTCGCACGTATCACTTCTTACCGTACTTATGAAGGTACCCGAAAAGTCACGTTTAGCTAACGCGTAAATACTCCTTCAGATTATATTATCCCTGTCCCTACTTGTGCTCAGTCAACTATTCTTAGCAAAGTAAAGGCAATCGAGTATCTGCCTGTGAATCTACAGCTCCATTTACTTTATAACAATATGTACAGTCAACATTATTATAGCCTTTGTACCCAATAAGGTCGGCTGCAATACCCTGATAGGGTACATATCTGTATTAACACAAACTACCTACGGAATCTTAACTTTATACAAAACATAACTTGATTTTCTAATTAAGTCAGACTGTGAAATATAATTATTTAATGTAATTAACATTAATTATAGAATGATATATGAGTTTATGCTATTTCTACATGTTTTATAAATAGGCTACAAGGAAGCGTTGGGTGACAAAATGATTACTAAGCGTGGGTGACATTAGCTGACGACGAATTCCACGACGATTTCGTATGCAACATACGACATTCGGCTAAATAAATGAATAAATAAGTAACAAAAATATTGGTTGCTATCGACGTGTTTATCTGTAACACAAACAGATCAAAATAGTGTCAATGAACTATTTAATACTATGTCATAATATTGACATTATAAAAAGCCTTTCATCAGTTGATTATTAAGCGGTGTTAATGATAATGAAAAGGAAACACATTTATGTGGTTGTCATAGAAAAAATGATGATTCTTGTATTGTAAGAGATTTTTGTAATTGTTATACTGAAGTACTTCAAGGCAAGCGGCTTCGCAAAATCCTATACACAGAAACAAAGTGACATGTAAAGATCATAACGTAAATATAAATTTTCACAATATTATATTCCTTATCGGGTGTTAACTTCAAAAATGTGTAATCATTTTAATACATTACTGTAACAAAGTTGCAAGTCAACGTTCTAATTTCCAATCCCCAAAATTTGTAACTACCATTTTACGCAGTACTGACGCAGACATAAATTAATTAATCGTTCGCGACAAATGATCGTACGTGTATACCGCACAGTTAGGCTCGATCGAACCACAGCCTAAGAATGTATACAGTACCCTAAAAATAAACAGTTGTAATCGTATTAAAGGGCCATGCTAAAATTGTGCCATAAATTTTCCATTATTACAATAATACTTATTTACATACATTTATATACTATCATTGAATTTCTGAATTATAGTCTAAGTTTCAAAGGACAGTACTAGACATGTATGACTTTGATGCCACTTTAAATATGTCATCGATGGTATCTAAAGGCTGTACTAAAGTCGATACTAATGACAACTGGCAGTCACATATGAATTTTCTTTGCTGTCAACAAGTTGACGTAGCGCCACATTTTATTTTTTAGACTGCCTCTGTGGCGCACTGGTAGCGTATGCGACTGCTGTGCCTGAGTTCTCTGATTCGATTACCGGGTCGGACCAAATGTTTATGTGATCTGCAAATATTTATTTTGGAGTCAGGGTGTTTTCCTTGTATAATTTGTATGTATTTACAAAAAAATATATACAAGAATTTATATCAGTGGTCTAGTACCCATAATACAAGCTCTGTTCAGTTTGGGACTAGATGGCATTTTGTGTTAGATGTCCGAAATATTTATTTATGTTTTATTTATGTTATTAAAGTCAAAATTAATATATACTTTATGATTATCTTGATTTGTCAGTAAAATTGTTGCTCTTTCAAAATAATTAAATCACATTTTTACATAATATTCACAATTTATTTTTTATTTACTATTATTTTTTATCAATTGGACTTATTAGTCCAATTGAATAAAAAATAATAGTTTCCTTTCTTAAACTCGATTGATTTTTTTATCGCTTCTAAAACCTATACAATCATTATTAGAATCAGTATAGCAAGGTTCTAAAAATATGATAGTTAATTACATGAAAATATTTAAGATAACTAAGTTTATCGAGATCGTATATTTCTAGATGTATAGAATCTGCTGTTCTCCTTTATACAATTGTAAAAGAACACGAGTTATGATATCTCAAAATATCTAATTTAATGACGACTAACTGGTAATAAAAAAAAGCAGTAGTAGAAAAATATTAGTCCTGTATTAATAACATTCGTCCTAATATAAATATCGTCCTAATAAAAATAATAACAAAATGTAATATCCGAAAGAACTTTTTTAAATATCAGGAACTAGAAATATTAATTTCATCACCATCATCTAGATGGTTGGCAGTCCACAACTGTGCGCTTTTCAAGGAACTTTCTACCTCGCACAACAAAACTATGGAATGAACTTTCGCCTGCGGTATTCCCGGGTCAATAAGACCTTCAAACCTTCAGGAAAAGAGCGTACTCCTTCTTAAAAGGCGGGCAACGCACTCGTGACGCCTTTGGTGTTGCGGGTGTCCATGGGCGGCGGTAATCGCTTACCATCAGGCGATACGTCTGCTCGTTGGCCACCTATATCATAAAAAAATATTCATAAGAATGCAGAAGCACTAAGAGTTGCATGTCTTTTGATGGTAACCATTTCTAACTGATTTATCAAATATAATTCGATTGTGCTCACAATAGTCTACCATAAATTTACAGAGATAGAAGATTTGATTAGTTTCAACGAATAAATAAAAAGTTATAAACATGTTTGAACACATGATTAGCCTCTTCACATTTTAAAAAAAAAAGAACCTTAGTGTGCTGTATAAACCTCTGCTTTCAAATGTATGCTTCGCTTATATTCATCTATACATTGATTTAGAGAGAGAGAGAGGCGCACATAGCCCAGTTGCACTCGGTGATTAGAAACAATCACCGAGGGTAACGAACGACGGCGTGGTCAGTACCAGGATGGGTTATCGCTAGAGGCATGTTACCATGAGCGTCTCCGTGTTTCGGAGGTCACGTTAAGCAGTAGTCGGTCCCGCTTGTTATCATAGGGTGACAGTCGTGAAGCTTAGTTGGAGGCCTTTGGGCGGTTTGAAAACATCCAACGGTAAGATTACGTAGCCATAATGTTGTCTTGTCAGTCCCCAACCCACAGTTGGCCAGCGTTGGGACGTATGGCCTTAACCCTCTCCTGAGAGGAGACCCGAGCCCAGCAGTGGGACATTATGGGTTGTTGATGATTGATGATGATACATTGATTTACTATCGTTAATAGAGATGACGTATTGAATAAAGTAATCAGATTACAGAAAACGCACTATGGCAATGAAAAAATATGAAAATACATAACCCACTATCGTAGAGGGAGGTCTGACTATCAAGTGAAAACTCATTAGTTCATAGTCCTCGTAGTTGACAGGCATGTATTGAACTACTGTATATATTATACTGTGGTCGTACTGTGTCACGGCCTCGAGTCGTGACGTAACGTGTGAATCTCACGCAATCAACATTTAGAACTTGACTCTACCGCTTAATTGGCACTTACCTCAGCTCTCATGATGTTTCGTTATTGTGTTAAGTTTTCTAGTGGTTTTTGTAAGGGTCAGGTACAGGATAGCAGTACTATTACAAAAATTTCCGCAATGCTATAGAATTATTTTGTTTTTGGCATATGTCGCATAGCAACAATTTTAATTAACATATGTTTTGGCATAAAATATAGTACCGCAGCCACTTTATAAGTCGCGAGCTTGGGATTTATGTCACTGTAAGTAATGATACCTTTGAGAATATGTCGGTGAGATCTAAACATACATATACAGGATTAATTTAAATTAGCGCATCACCTCTTGCAGG
Source organism: Hyphantria cunea (assembly GCA_003709505.1). Taxonomy (NCBI): domain Eukaryota; kingdom Metazoa; phylum Arthropoda; class Insecta; order Lepidoptera; family Erebidae; genus Hyphantria; species Hyphantria cunea. Next base: position 522,660 of record PKRV01000054.1, read on the forward strand.
CAACTTCACTACATCAATCTCAACAACATTTGTTCTATGACTTTTTATAATTTACAGTTTTAAAAAATAATTTTTATCCATGAATAAATTATTCATTGCCTCTGAACTCGCATAACTCTACGCTACACACCTTGCGAAGGCAAAATATTGGCAAGTGTTGCGGGGCGCGAGGTTGCGGGGTGACGCGGTGGCGGTGATGCACATAAGTTCAAAAGAAATTAAAAATAAAAATAAAGTAAAGTTTATTTCAGTCACCAGTCGTACGTTACGATTGATTAGAAACGCGTGCGCAACTCGCTCCCGTTCCCGCCTAAATTCGGTAGGTGAGTGCCTACGATCCGTATACGAACAGGGGCGAGGCAGGGGCGCATGGGCATTGTCATTTTACGTATTTCTTACAACATACAAAGCAATCAATAACCGAGGGAGCAAACTTTTTCTTGTTTTTGGTTTATTTATCAAGATTTGTAAAACGTCTTAGGACAAATACTGTTGAGATTGATGTAGTGAAACTGCCTGCAAGAGGTGATACGTTAATTTAAATTAAATATCTATATCGTATAGAAGTACACGAGCTTTTTTGTTTATGGCACCAAAATCTCTTTATTTTGGGTAACCGAAAGTATTATTGTACCATCAAATGAATAAATTTCTAAAACATGGAGGTTATAAAATATTCGGAACTGTTGTGGTATTACGCTACAGATGTTTATGATATTGACACGAAATGTTATCTAAATCTTCGGAACTAGAATCGCTTCTTTGTAGGTACTTAGATGTAGAGAAACAAAGTATATTTTCTTTTTTTTATGAAATGGGGGCAAACGAGCAGGCGTGTTGCCTGATCACACCCATAACACCAAAAGCATTACAAGTACGTTGCTGGCCTTTGGAGATTGGAGAAGGGGTCCTCACTCACTGGGTGAAACAGCGAAAGCGCTGGATCACATCGATTTTCTGTGAGACCGTGGTATCACTCTGGTTGAGCCGGCCCGTTCGCGCCGAAACGCGACTTTCCCACGGTGAAATTCTCTTTTATCAACTTTGACTACTAATACTAATTATGCCATAAAAATGTGACTATACTTTTGTGCCTAACCACCTACTTTCGTGCTGTATTTTACTCTCGGATTTTGTTGTATTTTAATAAGAAAATATGTTAAGGTTACGTTAGATAATATAATTTATTCATCTTGTTAATCTCTGGGATTAGATGCTCTTTTTAATTCTTGGGATACGTCATAGTAATCTTAATAAGAGACATTTCTTTTGATATTTTTTAGATGAAATATTTTTTCTGCACTGAATATAGGTTCTAATAGAGTCGTATTATCAGATTTTGCTGAGCTCCTGACCAATGTAATACTAAACCATTAATGAAGCCTTGTTGTAACAATGCAATGACATGCGTTTGTGATTTTAAAAGTTATCTCATTAGTCATATTCATAGCTACTTTATCATTTATAATAAAACGTATCTGATAAACTAATTGTATCTTGTATTAATCAGCAACTTAGAGTTCTATATAGAATAGATAGCAATGTCCGAACCACAGCATAATTTGTACCCATGAGGGTATAAATTATGTTATGGCTCCGACATTGCTTTGCTCGGCATATTACAAAAACCTTAATATTGAATTCAATATTGTAATGATTGAAGTGAATGATGAATGTGATATTTAATAGTGGCCAAAAATGTTTAATTAGTTAAAAGAGACAATGATGCTTCATGAATTCAAGACTTATCCTTTAAAAATGGCTCTAATATACTTCTACCATAACGTACTTTTCAACTTGTCCTTACCTTCTGTAAAAGGTCACCAAGGTAATCAATATAAATATCTCTATACAAATATCATTGGTTGTAACTGTACGAAACCTTTTCCTAATACTTGAGGGGATTAAGAATTTGATTTTCTAAATATATATATATTTCTCTTTCATCTCTAGGTAAGTGACTTACGAAATCACATCTTTGATCAAAGTATAGATTGATATGAGTATAAAAGGAAAATATGGAACATGGAAGCTACTTATCATTCCGTACAGATACGAAGTCGAGTGGGGAAAATGTTAACGTTTTATTTGGCGACAGAATTACTAGCACATATTTCTCGTTTCCGTACCGTGGGTAGCACCAATGATTGCAATCTTTTTCAAAATAAAATGAAAGAAAGTAAATATTATACTTAAAGGTGATATACGATTGAGAAAGTGAACTTTCAGTATTATCTTTCAAAGCTGTAATTTTGTTGTGGCTAGAACCAGCAGAAAACAGTATCGAAACGGGTGTGTCGTCAGCTCAAAGCGATATTTTAAATTTATGTCTTTTTACTTCCTTCCAAAGAAATCAGAAAATTTCTTCTTTTGTGTGTGATATCAATCACATTGCTGGCTTCGTTACTTACATTGAATTAACTTGTACATACACAACACTATAACATACATTTTTTTATTTTTCTTTATTGAACATGGAGCAATTAAAATATTCAAAACGAATATCCTTTTTTATAAGGATGATATATATAAGAGCTATATCTATAAAAAATAATGAATTACTATTTCGTCTGGAGCATTCCAATGAAATAAAATAAATATTTTTCTTACATCAACACACAACACCACCTATTTTTTTTTTAACTTGTGGAAGCCCCCTTGGGCCTTTACCCCACCGGGGTTTGCGGCAGGGCGGTGTGTCGGAATCGAACCGACTAAAACCACACGGTGTGCCACTCTGCGCCTGAGACAGGAGGAATCCAGGAACCGCTTGCTTACGCCATCCGGACCCCTCCCAGCACCTGCCCGCACCGAAGCGGGCACCGTCTCTAGATGTTAAATCCTCTCAATTTGGGCAAGGTACGGCACACGCGTAACGTCGCCCCCACGCGGCTGGTCTGTGAAGCGGATGGGGGGGAAAACCCGCGGATCAGGTCCGAGTGGAGATCGTCCTCCCGGGCCCTCTCCGCCGCCTCCTTCTGCGAGATGACTTCCTCGCAGAAGGTCGCGACCGCGGTAAAACTGCTCTCGCCGCCGGCCATGGCGCGTTCGACGGCTGGCAGCGAGAGATCTCCTCCAATGACTGCAGTGAGGGCCCGACGCTGTGGCGCCCAAGCGGGGCACACCGCCAGCGTGTGCTAAGCCGAGTCCTCACTGCAGTCGCAGTGGTGGCAGGTGGGACTCAAATTCCTCCGCACGACGCGGCTGCCTTTTGGGCAGCCTTTCTGGGCCGCTTCTGGGCCTTCTTCGACTTCTTGACCCCCCCTACTCTTGGCAACCCCTACTCTTGGCCCCCCCTACTCTTGGCCTCCCCTACAACACACAACGCCACCTATTTTCTTTTTTCTTTTTTTTTTTTTTTGACGTGGTGGAATGCCTTTACGCGCTTCGCTCCCCCCCTGCGGGTACAGGGGGTTCGCTTCGTGTGGGACTCCTGGCTGACACCATCCAGACTACCCACTAAACCACCACGGTGTGCCACTCTGCGCCTGAGACGGGAGGGGTCCGGGAACCGCTTTCTTACGCCATACGGACTCCTCCCAGCGCCAGCCCGCACTGAAGCGGGCTCCGTCACCCGATTTTAAAACTCTTAAGGTGGGCGACGTACGGCACACGCGTAACGTCGCCCCCCTCGCAGGTGGCCT
>PKRV01000054.1:527103-677565 GCA_003709505.1 Hyphantria cunea
TTCTCGTTGCGACACTGGCTCCACCCAGATTGGGCAAAAGTCGCCCTAGGGCGGAGGCAGTGTCGACCAGCTTGGGAGCAAGCTGTCGGAAGTGCTCGTCGAAGAGCCACCTACCGTCGAGGATCAGGCCCAGATACCTCATCTGGGCCCGAACCGGTACGAGGACCGAGTTGACAACTATGGAGGCGCCGGGGGGCGGCCCGCGACGTGGCCCATGAAACCTAGGGCCACCTAGCCCCAACCTAAACTAACTGGTTCTACTACTAAGTACTACTAAGTGGGTACTAGACAAGTGATATAAATACATATATACTTATTTTATGTAAAATACATACATATTTTACATGGAAAGCACCCAAACTCTGATGAAAATATTTGTAGATCATACAAACATTTAGTCCGACTCAGGAATCGAACCCGAGACCAAGCAGTCGCATAGTCTACCACTGTGCCACCGAGGCAGTTGTTATTATTCAATATTCCACGAATATTTGTTCTTTGAACTTATCAGAGTTTTATTTTGTTCCATATACGAAATTGTTCTAATCATTTAGTTACAGCAAAAACAAATACAAAAGTAAATTATAAGCCCTTTGAGAATAAGTTTCAAATACTTTAACATTTATTACGCAGAAAACATTTTTAATTCGTTTAAAACGTTTCTAAGGAATTTATGTTCAGTGCTAAGCTTCTGGTTTATTAATGTTCTCGGAATATTTTACGTTAAAGGTAAATATTATGGATCTTGATATTATTGAAATAGCTAAATGTTCCCACCAACGCGTTCTATACTAACTTTTGAGTGCGATCTCACTTTATTCATCACTGTATTCAAAATTTATTCGGAATAATTTAAATTTACCTTGGAATTCAAGTCTCATAGTCTTCAATTTTGTAATTTAAGTTAAGTTTATCTATTGTTTAATTATATTTTTGAAATTTATTAAATAAAGTGAATGTCGATTGGTAAAGAGTTACTTATGTACTTCCTCGAGAATCAAAGCATTTCCATACCAAATTTCATTGAAATCGGTGTAGTGGTTTAGCTGTGAAAGCATAACTGCCAGACAAACACTTTTTGAATTTATGCTATTTGTGTAAAAATGGATTTTCTTCTGCAAATATGCGTTTGAGCATCAACTAGTCATACATTTGCGTAGATCGTGAGAGAGCCCCGCTTCAGGACGAATCGGTCGGCTCGACCGGAGTGATGACATGTCCTTACAGAACTCTCCAACCCCTCCTCCCATATCTCTCCCCATCCCCCAAAGGCCAGCAACGCACTTAACTTGGTAACAGTAATTCCTTACCATCAGGCAGTACGTCAGCTCATTTGCCCTCCTCTTCCATAAAAAAATACTTGCTTTTTTAGAAATTGATGACTGTTACTGTTATAATAAAGTTAACCATAATCCAAGTTATACTGGTTAATTAAGACAGTAAAATATTCAAAACCTAATGAATAATGGTAGATTATCGGACAACAGGCGATTTTTAGTAACGATAAATACTTTTCGAACACGTTGCTCGCATATTTCATTCTTACCATTTTAAATCTAGTAACTTTATTATTAGTATAGTAGAATTTTGTCCCATGTACATTTATCCTTAATTTACTGTACTATACTAATTATTCTGGACACTGTAAAAGTTGGAACAAAAAGGTTTTTCGTCGTAAAGGACTGTGACATTTAATTAATTATTGCCCACCCATGCATTATGTTCCGGTAGCATTATTTATCATGTCAGATGAGCGAACAGTATTATTGACGGACGGAGTTTTTTTGTAAGATAAAGAAATCATGATAATTGTATTTTATAAAACAATTTATATACTAGCTTTTATTTAATTTTATTTCATATCTTGTATTTGACGCTTTCTTCGAAAGAAAACAGTAAAATTATAAACTTAAAACCTACCTAGTAGAGGACTTTTTATAGGGAGGAGGAGGAATTCTTATAGCGTGTAGCGATCGTGTTTCCGTGTGTAATCGATATTAAAAAAAAATAAAGTATATGATCATCATGAATTAATACATTTTAACATCTCATCTAGATAATATTATTTTGGATATTAATTTTCCCAAAACTAGAAGCTGTTTATCAACAAAATTTAAATGATGGTACAACAAATTTGTGTTATTGCTATTATAAATGATTAAATTATAATTTCTCTCAAACAATCAAATTTTAATAGGGCGATCAATAAACCTTACAAATTGTTCAGCTTAAAGTTTTTAGACCCCTTATATTTGAAGCTTAGGCTTGAAGTACAATGCATCACCTAATTTTTGTCCATCTAACTGAGTTAATTTCCTATATGCAAATTAATATTTGACTAGTTGAACCCTGTCTGAACATATTGCACTATCATAAGCTGGTTTATACCCTCGTTGTGTATAATGTTGGATTTTAAATTGGTTATAACTCTAATCAAAGACTAAAACCTTTTTTAATTAGTTTGAAGGCGCAAACGATTATAACTTAATGTCCGCAGTCTGTATTTGGCACTTTCAGTATGTGAATAATAAATCAAGTGAAAATAATTACCGTGAAAATATCAGACTTTGTACCGATTCTCAGGTTTCATTAGTTAACTTTGACGATACGCAAGAAATAAATAGTGATGGTGATTCTTCGGTATGAATGGGCTGGCTCGACCGTAGTGATACCATGGCCGCATAGAAAACCGGTGAGAAATAACGCTTGCGCTGTCTTCCTCACAGAGGGAGTGAGGATGACTGTAGGCTCATACCTCTGTAGTAGGCTCTTGGGGGATGGGGAGGCCCCCATTCTCCTCCCCATCCCCCAAAGGCCAGCAAAGTACTTGTGACGCATCTGGTGTTACAGGTGTCTATGGCAGCGGTAGCCACTTACCATCAGGAAATACGTATGCTCGTATGCCCTTTACTACATAAAAAAAAATGAAGATGCCCAAATATGAAGTGCTATATTCACCGTGTAAATTGACTTTTCTCAGCCACACTCACTATTACGTATATCAAGCTGTTGTCAAACTAATTTTCATCTAATATAATGTATTTCATATTTGTTTATTCTTAGACTTTTCTTTTTCTATATTTGTATCTCTAAAAGAACCGAGGAATTCTCTATAACATTAACCATAGATTTAATTAGCTCTTTCATAAGAACTTTTATTTACTTCAATTAGATAACATTTAATTAAGCTATTTGTAAAAAAAAATATTTGTATGCACACAATGCTAGATTGATTCTCTTTTACTGTATAATGTATCGGTAATATATGTTGAACGTTTCTTAAAAAGGGTAAGTATGTTTTCGGTTTCAAATCTCAATACTTGAGAGCTTATCAAACAAACCTTGGCGGGAATAGCAATAAATTTGGTTGCGAATCCAAAGAATATCACGCACCTTTTCACCGTCCGAAGTAGCCCTTTTTCATGCAAAATACGTATACGAACACACGCAATGCCACACGGCTTCGATTTATTTTCAAAAGGAACAATGAGAAACAATGAAAAGTGTGAAACGTGCGAACACCAGCCGCCTATCGCGTGACCTCTACCTAACAAGAGCGGCCTATCTCGACTCTGATATTTATTCTCGTATGTCATATGTTTTTATATAACAGTGTTCTTTTAAGTCTTTTGCCGGAAAGAAAAATATACGCTATATAAATCGACATACGATTCACAATCAGTACCGATACCATTTGACCAAATTTGATGGTAAGGTTATCGGTAAATTTTAATTTATGGCGTTTATGATAATAGTTTATTTGTCATAATAAATAATATAATTAACAAAATAAATAAAAAGCCTTTTTATACATTAGTATCGTTCTTATCCTATGTTATTATTACTACTGGTTTTAATATAATTTCATGTAAATATATATTAGTATCTTAATAATGCTCAAGATTGTAAAGGTATCCATGTGGCTACTACCAAATATATATGCTTACACATAAACATATACACACATACACACCCCCTTATACACACACACATGCGCACACATACGCACACATATATTCACACAACGTCTCTAAAAAGATGTTTATTTGTCATATAACCTCCAAATAAAATTCGGATGTCTCACACATAATGCTATCTAGTCCCAAGCTAAGAAAAGCTTGTATTATGGGTACTAAACAAGTGATATAAATAATTTTTTTTTTTTTTTTGTAAATATGTACATATTATTCATAGAAAACATCCAAACTCTGATACAAGTATTTGCAGATCATACCAACATTTGGTCCGATATGGAAATCTAACCAGAAACCTCAAGCACATCAGCGGCAGACGCTACCACTGCACCACAGACGCAATTAAAGTTTAAGTATATAAAATGATTAATAAATAATAAAACGATGTCAGATTGTATGTACAGTTCCTACAATCCTTTCGTTATATATTTTAATACAAACATTAAATTAAAGTACGAGAGAGAATGACCCCTGAATCAAATTTGCGCCTACACCGATATTAAAATACAATGGAATGTGGAATACCTTTACGCATTTCGCTCCCCCCCCCCCCGCGGGCACAGGGGGTTCACTTTGTGTGGGACTCCTGACTGACTCGCCAGACTACCCACTAAACCACCACGGTGTGCCACTCTGCGCCTAAGACGGGAGAGATCCGGGAACCGCTTTCTTACGCCATCCGGACCCCTCCCAGCGCCTGCCCGCACTGAAGCAGGCACCGTCTTCTGATGTTAAACTCTTAAGGTGGGCGACGTACGACACACGCGTAACGTCGCCACCCTCGCGGGTGGCCTCTGAAGCGGATGGGGGGGAAAACCCGTCCCGCCCATCCGCGGCCACACTCAGGGCGGCATGAGGCGCTGGAAGGCGCGCCACCGTACAGTATTAAAATGCAAACTAATTACCCAACAGTTAGTACTCGTAGTCAGTTTTTGCATTGATGCACCATATACCAATTTTTTTTACTTGTTAATAATTTATGTCAGTAATGGAAAAAGAACAAAACAAAAATTAAGGAAATTAAAATTAAGGGCAAAGTCATTTTGGTAGCTAGCACATAAAGAAAAGTAAAAATAAATAAAAAAAAAGAGAAAAATTATACTTCTTTACAAAACTAAATGCTTCAATTTTTAAAATTGCAGGAAACATTGCTCTACTAAACGTTTTCTGTTTAAATAAATCCTCAGATTGTAAATGATAACTAAGTTGTAATCCTCAAATGTTTTGTAGCTACTAAGATACTTATGGCTAAACTTATATTCTTTATTACTTTGTTTCTTACTGGTAGGTATAATATGTCTTATAACCGTGACAAGGAACATTTAAGCTTCAGCACAGACCGAGTGGATAACTTGTGGATGGTGGCATTACTAAACGTCAGTTGACCCATCTATTCGTTGCCTGCTTAAAGTATCGTCAGCATCATAATCATTATATCACCCTAAAACATTCTTTGCACAACATAGCCTCCCTCAAGATTCACCAACAAAACAATAATTCTGTTACCATAAAAAAAATTCTTCTTTGGCAAATACATATTCACATGGGAGCTTTACTTATGACTGGACGCTTTATTCAATGAGATATCAAGTATGTTAGTGAAATGAACAATTACATCAAGCTAAGTGTATTGCTCGCAAAACCTTTTGTATCTCAACATTTTCATATATTCCTTCATTTCAAACAAGGATTGTTATGCATACACAGATATTACTCTTTAATACAAAAAAAAATGATCTGAAATATTCGGATTACGTTTGTTTGTGATTTTTTAACGTATTATTCGAAATAACTGATTGAAATTCTAGAACCCAAGTCTCGATCCACGATTTGGATGATAGGAGAACTGAACTAGCTTCAAAAGTTTCCGGTCTTTGAATGTTCGATAAAAGACCGAATGCGTTGTTGTTGTTCGACTTCCGCAAGCCAATCAATACTCGAATACAAAAATCGTTTGTGGCTCTGTGATTTGTTAGATTTTGAATGAAAATGCAGTTCGGTAGATTTTTTAAATTTTAGAAAAAATAGGCAGATCGCTCTCCCGATGATAAAACTACGGCAACCTGTATCTTTCTCTTTTATTCACAAAAAGAAAGAAAAATGACGAACCAAAAATATAATACATATACAATATGTATTATATTTTTGGTTCGTCATTTTGCTTTTGTTAATTGTACTGTTTTTTCTTCACATTGTAAGATTGCAATGAATATTGTGTTCGTCACAAAGTTTCATTGGTATTATTATATCAACCTTTGAATGTCCCAAAGCCCTTCTCTAGATATAGAAAGTAGGAGTGACTCTTACTCAGTTGAAAATAAAGAAATTACACTAATATAATTATACAATTTTTTTAGGTAGGCTTATGTATCATTCCGATCACCGAGCCACATATGTCTAAGTATGTTTTCTCATAGAAACATATTTGTAAGTGACACTAACCGAATGTTTATACTACTATTTAATTCCATATAGTTGTTGGTTAACACTGACACATGTAAGTTGTGTTACTATAATTTTGACAGAATGTATCATCCCATTTTTCCCACATTATTTTGGGTTGCAATTTAGTATTCACCAAAAGTAACTCAATATGATTCCATAAAGTGTCGTCTGGATTTTGTATCGTAAGTAAATAATTTTAAGTAGCAAAGTGTTATTTGTTTAATTTGTCTCTAAAAATATTCTTTGAAATATCTTAAAATTCTTATGATAAAAGATAATTGTAGCAAATAGCATTGAGCGTTTTGGTTCTCTTTATAACGATTTCAATAATTCGATATGTGTGTTAGAATATATTTTTTTAAAACAGATAGATACCTTTAATATTATTTTCAGAATATGTTTTTTATATATAATTGATTGTATTATTCATAACTACAATTGAGACTGGTATCTTTGTGTTTTGTTTTATTAAATTTTGTGACCACAGTCATTATGATTGTTCACTTATTTAATGAGTCAGGAGGCAGAAACGTTCACTTTCATTTACTTGATTTCTAAGAAATTTGTCATGAAAATACTTTGATTCCCGAGAAAGGAGGCGAGGCTACTCTTTATAGCGATAGCCGATATACATGCGGGTGGAGCTAAAAACTAGTTAAATAAAATTTAAACTGGGTATTCACGTCCTCTAATTAAAACATTAAACATCTATAACGATCTAAGGAATGGAATGTTTCCTATACTACACTACTACTGCATCGTAAAGGTAGGTAGAGGATTTGATTCTTTATATTTCCTGAGCACCGTTCTACAAAATAAGGGTTAAGTCATGACTGAAGCGATATACATAAAACGAGCGTGTGGTTTGTTTAAGAATCAGTAACTGCAGGCTTTAGTTAACAAGTTGTTTCTCGTCAAGCCTTTTTATTTTATTCGTTCATATAAATCTATGATTACATATTAATATCATAAATTCAAAAGTAGGCTAAACCACTACGCCGGTTTAGAGGATTTTCGGTAAGTATACAGATAGATTGAAAGAATATATACTTCTCCGAGGTCCAATCTATCTGGTATCTGTCTATCTATATTGCTATCTGTCGACTATTTTTTCAGAGAGATAATCATTTCATTATTTTTTACTTGTTTCAAACATAATTATTTTAATTATCTAATACTATCATTTTATGAGGTGTTTTATGGGAATCCTGATACTCAACAATGATAATGTAACTTGATACTTATTGTAGGCAAGTTGATATTGTCATTGTTAAATAAAATTGAGTGATTCACATTTCAATGCAGTCGTTTTATGCGCTTGCAGCGAGCCAACTTGGCTTTCATTGTTACTAAGTTTCACTTAAAAATTCATTGTAAAATTAATATAACCATTATATATAGCAAGAAAATGTTTAATAACACTATAACCCGACTACGTAAACACGTTTGATAAATTTGAAATAAAAACGTCACTTGAGTTATATTGGCCCATTCATTTAGATTGTTTCTATAGTTTAGGCGCTACGATGGAACATACTGACATACATAGACTGCCAAATTTCTTATGATAGACGGATTCAAATGTAAAAGATATTTTAGTTAACTTAGCTGTTGTGTTCCCAAGTTACTGGTTTCGCCGTTATAGTATCTACCCTCTATCTATCATACGAAAACAATTTTGAAGATTTATTGTGAGCCAAACTATCAATAAACTTCTACGGCAATATGGTAACAGTGTTATTCCCATAAATTTGATATTAAACTACTGTCGGCTATAAGGAGAATAATTATAGGAAAAAAAAATCAATTTTCATAAACTCTAAATGAATATGTACATAGATGTTTAATGTATTGTTTTAAGTTCTCTAAATCAAAATCTTTTCAATAAAACCTTTAGATACTTTCAGTACCTTAGATTAATGACTATCTAAGGCATGTATGCATGTATGCAAATAACCTTGAAAAATCATTTACATACAAAATACCTTGCTCAACAAAAACTACTGTAGCAGATCTGTGTGGCTATCGTGCCCGTTTAAACTCGGCTAAACTTTGTGTGTATATATATGTCTGATTTCTTAATTTGTTTTTTCTTTCTTTCTGATTTTTGTTGTGTTGTATGTCATACTTGTATTATTTTCCTTTAATGTAGGTGCTTTTTTGATTATTTTTGTTTCCAATTTACGTACTTAAATCCTATGTTGGTGTATTGCTTTTGATCTGTGTGTGTTTCTTTATCTCTGCAACTGTTGGCGCAAAGGTCAGGTGCCAGCTGAAAACCAGTGCTGTGCTTCAGTACAGCGTAAACTGAGCTGCTGCACAATGCAATTGTTACGTGTTGTTGTCCAAGATTGTATGTTATGCTATGCTGTAGCAAAAATAAATAGTTTAAATGGTTTTAAAATAGTTTAAATGTTTGTTCTAGAAAACTATAATAAACGTCTTCGTCTGTATAAATTAAATGACTCACAAGTGTACTCTTTTTTTATTTAATTATTACTATCAAGGCAAGTTTTCTATAGAAGAAAATTATACGAAAACCAGAAGGGTTATATTTTCTTACTCCACAATTGCACACTACCGTGAAAACCTGAGGCATACATAAATTCTAAAACAAGTTTTTCGGAAACTTAGGGACGGCGGTACGAAGTTCGGGGGGTCAGTAAGTTTTATATCTTTACTAGAGCTACATCTACCGTTTTTATTTTTATGTTGTATATAATTACATGCACAAATACGTAGATACTCATTGCCAAATTTTACTTATATAGTGTATATACTCCTAAAAGCTCTTAAATATTACAGTAAATCATACCGAATGTCAGATTTTTTTGCATCAATTTTAAATATATATATATTATACAGAAGAAATAAAAAAAAACTTCTCTGTATTACCTTTTTATTTCGATAAAAAGGTAGGTAATACAGAGAAACAATTTTTTTTTATTTCTTCTGTGCTGTAAGCAATGATTACTTTTATGGAACATTTTAATAATAACTACTGCAATACCTGTGATCCAGTTGTGTTACTCAAAACTGACACTTGTTTGATAAAGTTTTTACAGGCTTTTATTCTTATCATTTATTTATTATTACAAGTTTTTATTTCGTTTCGATGTCCCGATAATTATCTGTAATCAAATCTTGCAAGTTAAATTTGAGTCACTTTCTGATTTCCGATTGAGCTGGAATTTGAAATGTCCCTTTAGTTCTAATGACAATTCAATTATGTATAATCGATATTATTATTAATTCAAAATGACCGCAGTATAAAATGACGACTTAAATATTTCTGAACAACTCACCCAATATGGGTATCAAATGAAAGAAGTTAAAGTTTTATTTAGCAAGTAATAAAAGCTTGCTACACTGATATAGATAGTAAATTTATTTATATAAACCAAACTTACTGTTTACCCAATACTTCACTTACTTTTATGTAAATTGAATTGAAATTGTCGTGCATTTTAAAACCTATACAACTTCCAATGAACCCAGTTTCTTAAGGTTTTCGATAATTTTCAACCTTCGTACTCGATTCTTCCTGATCCACCGGACCTGAAAAAAAAATGTGTGCGTGTACTAGTGTACACACGTAAGAAGTGAAACTTCTTCATAGCCTTATTTTTCGAAAAATGATCTACATGCATTGCATACATTCCAGAAATTGGTTAAATAAAGTTAAATTAGATAAAGTTTAAACAAAAGGAATTTTATTATCATAGACATGAATACAAAAAAAAGTATACGCTCACAAAATTCTATTGATATATATACATAATTTTAGGCTCGGCTCGTCTACCGAAGATGTAGAACCAAATTAGGAAGACGATAAATATAAAAATTCACGCAATAAAAGTACACGTCACATTACATGCACTCTCGATAGATGGCGTTGTGCGTTTTTTTTAGATCGCGCTATAGTTCGGTTACACAGCGAACTATATAATGCAAGATATCGCCTATTACCCCAAGTATTTAAAATACCATAACTTATTTGTTTCAAAAATAAATCACTGATGAGCAAAAAGATACGCCCTCGGGTGGGCTTGAACTACCAACCTTTCGGTTAACAACCGAACGCGCTAACTAATTGCGCCACGGAGGTTCCTGCATGAAAGACCCAAATAACTGTTTAGTTATTTGAACGGATAAATGTGATGCGTAACCGAAAAAAATGTGACGGTAATTTTTTTTTTCCAACGCCGATAAAGAAGTTTTACTTCATAAATTTTTTTAAATAAATCACTTGCTTTGAATTCGAGCAGATTAAAATGTAAAAGATTAAAAAAACATAAAAGCTGAATAATTTCACATAATCATAGCTTTACCTCGTTCTGCGTAGTAAAAGGTACTTAATTTTTCGAAAAGATTCTAGTAATCCACTTGACAACTTAACTAGACATCAAGAGGCCGATCTAACCTTCATTATTTTGTTTTCCAGATATTCCTACAGCAATAGTCCAGTCTCAATTGTTTAGAGTACAACATAATTGAATTAATTTTTTAAAAGTACTATTATAGGTCGTCTAGTTCATTAAAAGTTCAAAATCAACAATTGAATTAATTTTTGAAAGCACTTTAGGTCGTCTAGTTTATTAAAAGTTTAAAAACAATCTTGAAAATTTTCGCGGTAATAGTTTTAGAAAAATGTGTAATCCAAATTTAAAACATTTATCCATTACAGTTTCAACATCAAATTTTGCCACACTTTACACATTACTTTAATGTATAGTTCATCTAAAGGCTGCTTGGAAGATCTCGCAGACTGCGATAAGGCATTGTATCACTGTTTTTGTTTATACATTGTATGTGTCATAATATGATAAATATAATAAGGGGAATAATGAATGCCTCCAGTATCTATCTACCTAATATCATAATAGAATTTTACATTTATTTGATATGAAAGTTCACTTTCTATTTGACGCCACGGATGGCAGTATTGGTTGTTTTGTAGCTGCAATCTTCACACAAGAAAACACTGTGTGTGTGATCCACATCTGTGTGAATTTTTTTGGATCCCAATATCCATTATTTTTGTGCCCTTATTAGTACTTACAAAGTAACTTAGAAAAACTATAGTTTACTTCTGTGCAGTGAAAGAAATTTTATGAAAATTGATCATCATCTTACGTAATGATGACTATGTTTTAATGTTCCGTCTTTGTGTGGTATTTCTTTCATAATTTAATATAACTAAAGAGAAAGTAAGTAAAATATATTTTTGAGGTAAGCAATACAAAGATATAAAAAAGTAAGAATTGGATTCAATATATATTTTGTATATTATAGTTACTAAAGTTGTTAAAGCTTTATTGCAACAGCTCAAAACCTCAAGAGTTTCTATCGGGTGTATCTTTATCCAATTTAATCCTACACACAGAGACAGATACCCACACCTGCATTCCCTTAGGAGTAAGAACAGGTATATTAAACACCCTCATTTTGTCAACTAAAACTTAATCTAACTTACGTAATAGGAGAATATATATTGCCGTCATTGGCACTTTGGGAATTAAAGAAGGCAAAATTGATAGTAAATTGAAAAGGAAAGCTCGAAAGGAACAGAAGAAAAATGAAAGTTTAATATTACCCATGCAATTGTATTAGAAAGTGTAGGTCCATGATATCAGGATCAGTAATGTGTCCTTGAATCTGGGTTTAATTTTATGGGCCCTTTAAATATTCATATACATATTTTTATTTGAATCTGTTGGGAATATGTCTAACATAGTTCCTTTATGTAGTTATTGCAAGTAAGCGGTAATTAGCGTGATTCAGAGGTACAATTGGTTAGTCTTTTTCCTGTTGACGGGTTGGAAAATCCCTTCAGATCTCCGTAACATACGGCAATATTCAAAGTAGTAGAGACTGCACGGTTGGCCTAGGGTTGGCCGTAGGGAGGGGGGGCGACGTAATGCGTGTGCCGTACGTCGCCCACCTTAAGAGTTTAGAAGAAGAAGACGGTGCCCGCTTCAGTGCGGGCTGGCGCTGGGAGGGGTCCGGATGGCGTAAGAAAGCGGTTCCCGGACCCTTCCCGTCTCAGGCGCAGAGTTGGCACACCGTGGTGGTTTAGTGGGTAGTCTGGCTGGTGTCAGTCAGGAGTCCCACACGAAGCGAAGCCCCTGTACCCGCAGGGGGGGAGCGAAGTGCGTAAAGGCATTCCACCACGTCAACANGCGCCTACCAGCGCCTCATGCCGGACGGGTTTTCCCCCCCATCCGCTTCAGAGGCCACCCGTGAGGGGGGTGACGTTACACGTGTGCCGTACGTCGCCCACTTTGAGAGTTTAACATCAGAAGACGATGCCCGCTTCAGTGCGGGCAGGCGCTAGGAGGGGTCCGGATGACGTAAGAAAGCGGTTCCCGGATCTCACCGGATCACCCGTCTCAGGCGCAGAGTGGCACACCGTGGTGGTTTAGTGGGTAGTCTGGCGAGTAAGTCTGGAGTCCCACACAAAGTGAACCCCCTGTCCCCGCGGGGGGGAGGAGCGAAGTGCGTAAAGGCATTCCACCAAGTAAAAAAAAAAGGGGGTTTAAGTGGAGGTCCATATATGTTAATAACAGCCGTTCCCGGACCACTCCCGTCTCAGGTGCAGAGTGGCACACTATGTGGTTACAGTCGGTTCGATTCAGACATACCACCCAACCGCAAACCCTGGTGGGGTACCATCCCAATAAAGTCAGGTCGTTATGACTAAGATGACTCAACACTTTGAGTAAACCACAATTTGTTGTTCTAGGTCTGGGTGTTCTTTGCGTCCGTTTCTTGTATGTTTGTAAAGGATATAAATTTCAAATACGAGAGCTGTCTTAAAAAAAGAAATATAAAAGATGTATGTATGTTTTCATTGTTAGTTGCCTCGACCAGATTGCATTGACACCTTAGTAGCAAGACAAAATTAGTTTTCACATTTAACTTTAGTTCCAGACAGACGAAATTACAAGCCTCGTCTTTGTTTTATTTGATGGTGTAGATACATTACTAAAAACAACTACCTACTGCTAGCTAGCTACTAATGGAGATTAGGGCTAGTTGTGTTACAAAAACGAAGCAAATTGAAGCATAATCCATCAATTACTTTTTTAAATAACAAAACATTTGCAACCCAACCCAATCATTCACCAAATCCATGGATACAAACATGCATCATTTACGAAAACAAGGAATACACCACAAAAGTACACAGATCCCTTTTAATTAAATCGTATCAACGACACGTCACGTTTTGTTCCAGTATTGAATTAATCGTATAAGCCACTACACTAAAGAGGGAGTATTTCCTGTTCACCTAATGAAGATCGATATCCGTTCTCAATCAGTACCTGTTACAGGATTGTTTAATTTATTCGGGGACCAGGAAATTAGCATCAAAATCGATCCCGCCTACCGTTATAATTGAGTCTTTTGTTTATTTCGTTGGTGGTTGGGAAGCTGGCTCAAATAAAGACATAGCGTGCTTCGAGACAGCATTGATTATATTACATGATATATATAATTGATAGAACCTGAATCTGTTAGTACTATTATTTATGTAAACGAGTATAATTTATATTATATTCTAAATCTATGTATGTCCGCAAATATTTTTAGCGATTCAATATGTTCATTCTAAATCTTCCTGGTCAGGCAATTTTAATCATTTTGAAAGGATACTTATTCTTTGATTAACTGATTCTCTATTTGGAATAGGGGTCAAAGAGCAAATGGGTAATCTGCTGGTTCAAATTACTACTGCTGTCCATTTTTACATACAACTCAAAAGACATAAATCTATTATTTCCACTTATAATACCTGAAACATGGTGTCGTGGTGGCATGTAATTCAAGTGGGCCAATTTTTATCTCATTTAAAATTCTCACAAAACAAAAACTAAAACCAACAGTGTGATAAAGTTTATCGAGTTGAATACAAAAACAGTAGCAAAAAACAATCACCTGCGCTGTTGGGTGTACTACTCTTGATCGCTGTCTCTTTTGAAAAGAGCACCACCTTACCACTTGTCGAATATTGCTTTTGAATAATGGATTTGACGGTTGACACAGCAAAGCTTGGCTTAATGATTGACAGCTAAGATTGTGAAATTGATTGCAGTTTTGCGACAGTAAGCGTGTTTTCCTCCGTTACTTCAAAATTGATGAGGTGTCTCAACGGTCATTAATCAAATTATTTACTCAACAAAGCTCCTTCGTAATAGAGAGAAAAATAAAAAGTCAACTTTTATAAAATATGATAAGAAAAGAACCTTGAGCAATTTCTAACAAAATGCGAATTTACAACAAACTGCTTACTTTATTTTTCCGAAACATATTATGCTGCTAAATAAATTGTCACCACGCTAAAGCTGTGGTCTCACACGACTATAAATTTAACTCGTAGCTTCGTAAGATATATTGGGATTAGTAACGTAGTGGTATCAGCTGAAGCAAGTTTTACAAAGCTTAGAATGAAGTCAATGAACTTATTGCTTTATTGTCACAGTAATAAAATCTAATTTCATCAAACTATAAGTTGATTTCTGGAACTATATTTGTAGTAATATAGAACGTTTCAATTTAACTGAATCGTTTTCACAAAGAGGTGGATAAAAAATGTGATAAAGTTGACAGTAAAGCAGGTAAATAGTGGTGACGGCTTGATTTACAGTATTGGTTGGAAAGCTGAAATAGCAGCTATTCTCAGAGGTTAGCGCAGGTACTTAAAGATATTTTTTTATGATTATCTAAAAAAAAAAACGCCTGCCACCACTGCGACTGCAGTGAGAACTCGGCCCAGCACACGTTGGCGGTGTGCCCCGCTTGGGCGCCGCAGCGTCGGGCCCTCACTGCAGTCATCAGAGGAGATCTCTCGCTGCCGGCCGTCGTACGCTCCATGGCTGGCGGCGAGAGCAGTTTTACCGCGGTCACGACCTTCTGCGAGGAAATCATCTCGCAGAAGGAGGTGGCGGAGAAAGCCCGGGAGGACGATCTCCACTCGAACCCGATCCGCCGGCGGCGAACTGGGCGGCTCAGGCGCGCCTATCAGCGCCTCATGCCGCCCTGAGTGTGGCCACGAATGGGCGGGACGAGTTTTCCCCCCATCCGCTTTACAGGCCACCCGCGAGGGGGGCGACGTTACGCGTGTGCCGTACGTCGCCCACATTGAGAGGTTTTAACATCTAGAGACGGTGCCCACTTCAGTGCGGNAAAGCCCGGGAGGACGATCTCCACTCGAACCCGATCCGCCGGCGGCGAACTGGGCGGCTCAGGCGCGCCTATCAGCGCCTCATGCCGCCCTGAGTGTGGCCACGAATGGGCGGGACGAGTTTTCCCCCCATCCGCTTTACAGGCCACCCGCGAGGGGGGCGACGTTACGCGTGTGCCGTACGTCGCCCACATTGAGAGGTTTTAACATCTAGAGACGGTGCCCACTTCAGTGCGGGCAGGCGCTGGGAGGGGTCCGGATGGCGTAAGAAAGTGGTTCCCGGATCCCTCCCGTCTCAGGCGCAGAGTGGCACACCGTGGTGGTTTAGTGGGTAGTCTGGCGAGTCAGTCAGGAGCCCCACACAAAGTGAACCCCTGTCCCCGCGGGGGGGGGGAGCGAAATGCGTAAAGGCATTCCACCATGTAAAAAAAAAGTTACCTAAAGATAACTTTTCTTTTTCTATGTTGCATAGTTGTTAAAACTTTCACAAGCATACCGTATACTCGAATACAGCAGAGTGATGATTTTTTGCATAGCAAATATCACACAACTATATATTCATTGTTCGTAAATTGATTGTATAGAATAATTATCCATATTGATATAATAAACTACAAAGTAGCTCTAATTGTCACTCTGTTATGCTTTCACAGCTAATAATACCTATATTTCGGAAATATATCCATAATGTTTTGGTATACAATAGACCTTAAGAACAATGTTAGTACATGTAATTTACAAATATTATTGATTAATAGTCAGTCATTTCTGTCTGTAATGATATTGAGGAGACAGTTATGACTACCATGTATTATCTGCAGTAGTGAAGCCGCTCGCTTACGCCTCATGGCTGCAACCGCTGCACCAACGTCAATGAAATTTGATGTGGAGAAGCTTTGATTCTTGAGGAAGGCTATTCTTTACCGCGATTAGCGAAATACACGCAGGCGGTATTACCGGAAAAAGATACCTATCGTAAGGGATACCTTCCTCTACAGGAAAACAAGCGTTGGCCTTAGAAGCCACCACTTCAGAGTGACATACGCTCCCAACCTAAATTTTTTCAGCTTTTCTTCCTATGCTAACTGCTTGCAGTTAAAACGTGGAACTTACTGCTACGTGTTTTCCTTCCTCTATTCGAACCTGAGACGTAAAAAAGTATCTTATTAGGCTACCGTAGCGTGGGCCACCTCGGTCCCCGCTATGAATACAGATTCATAGCGGGGACGGAGGTAGTCTCCGTTTTTACTCATGGTTTCCATAAAGCTGTAGTCATTTGGCAGTAAATTTGTTTTTGACAGTGATTGCAAATAACATATGTGAATTACTATCGTGGTCTTACAGTATCTTTATAACACCAGAAAATTGATGGTATTCGCTCTCCATGCTTCCCATCCATTCCTACTATTTAATAAAACATATATATTTTTGCCCCTTGCCTCACACGTATACAATTGTTGTTAAGAAATATTGTGCTCTTACCTACTGGATAGAGATCGCATTGTATCGCGTAGATTGCCCCCGCAGTTTATCTGATACGTGCACGATGCTCCACGCAGGATAGGGAACAACAAATTGTCGGCGAAATGAGAGAATCATCACGTTTATTCTGTACGTGAGCCACGCGAGCTGTAACCGTGCATTGTCACGGATAAGCGTACATCCAGTTTTTGTTTTAATTTTTTTTATCAGGTACTTACCACTTGAGGGTAGGTTGTAAATTTACATATCTGTTACGTTTTATTTCAAAAAAGATTTGAATAAAGTAACTGTCAATGAAACTTGAAATAAAGAGTTCAAAATCTGATACAGTCAAACAAGCACTTGATACGCACGTAGATAATATAATAATTTTCTTACCTTATAATAGTTTCTTCAGTTTATAAAGGGACGACAAATGAAAATAAGTGTCTTTTATCTTGGCCTCAGTCAAACTTATGTTATTGCTACTTTGAAATATTACTTTTATTTCAACCTTAACAACAGTAAATCATATTATTTTTCGAATAAACCTACATTTTTTTTAACTTACTGTGGTAATTCCACTAGGCAGAGCCTGTACTGTGTTATCCCATAATGTGATTGTTTTATGCCTA
The DNA here is from genome assembly GCA_003709505.1 of Hyphantria cunea. NCBI lineage: Eukaryota > Metazoa > Arthropoda > Insecta > Lepidoptera > Erebidae > Hyphantria > Hyphantria cunea. The sequence continues at coordinate 544,806 of PKRV01000054.1, forward strand.
GGATTTACAAGTAATCTATATATATGAATCACCGAAATGTATCTTTTTTAATTAAAGGCGGCATATAGTCTTTTCCTTACCTTTGTCTTGGTACCTTGTTGTAGAAATAAGCTGCGAGTACCATACATATGATTTTCAAATATATTTTAAATATTGTGATAGTCAAATTCTTTCATTACATTCCATTTCTCATTCAATCTATAATTGACACGCCAAGAAACATATAACATTGATTTACTTTTTAATATTCCCTTCAATTTAATTACTAGAATTAAAATTGAAACTTATCTGCATTGAATGATGATTCCAACGCCAACGTAATTGCATCGGAGCTTCGTTTCACTAAAATAGCTTTAATTTTAATTGAATGAATGGAAATTAAATTGCTACGACAAATAAAATACTACGAAATTTATAGATTTAAACAGAATAGTGGTGGCCTAGAGGTCGAATTTCGACTATATTTTTTAAATGTTTTACTTAGAACTTTTTAGGGTTTCTTTCGTACAAGGCTATTATTATAATTCTTTAATCCAAGATTTCATCATGAATACTTTTAACAATTGATAGTATAGACAAAAAAAGCATCACTTTGACATACATACATTAGTGTATATTCATATTTGTGTATGTGTGCATACAATTTCATACTCCCCTTTTTTCCCCGTGCGAAAATATCCCCTCGGATACCACCTTCTGTCGGACTCGAACCGACTAAAACCACACGCCAACGCGGGTTCTAAGAGCCAGGGAACCAGGTGCTTCCTAGGAAGGAAAATACTGGAACTCCGATGTCCCTTGGGACGCCCACTGTTTGTAGGCGGCCCCCTCCTGAATTTCATACTCCCCTGTCTGAAATTTTCGTAAAAAGGGGTGCAAAGTTTTTGCTTTACATGTTTGTATATAAATATCCCTAAAACGGACGTATAAAATTTTTGTTCATACATATTTATTTATTATTTAGTAGTTGTGCCCGGTACTTCGTACGTGGGAACGACTTTTGGTATTATTAGAGAGATATCGCATCAGACATGAGGTCCAAACCAAACTGAGAACCAACCCAGAGGATTAGCAAGCTGAATTGGCAGTGGGCTGGCCATATTAACTACAGTACTGACTACCTTTGGAGTAAACGGGCTCATGAGTGGCGACCGCGTCTCAGCAAACATTGTGTGGGTGGGTAATGATCAGCGCAAGGCGACTGGCAGGAGCTGGACGCGTGAAATTGGAGACGCCTTTGCTCAGTAGTGGACTGCAATAGGCTAATAATGCTAATGATACGATGATCTTAAAATTTTAGGTTTTCTAAAGATAAATAATAAGAGAAATAATAACATGTAAGTTTATTTTTTAAACGTTCGCGTTTCATGATATAACCTCTACCTCTGCCTACCATTTGCCTGACATTTCGATCAGGTTGCACAGGCCGTGAAAATAATTATGACACATATATATAAATATTACTAAGTAACTGAACACTCAGGACTAGCAGTCAGCCTGTGACCATGGCAACCACGTTGTAATTAAATAAGTAATCGGATTAATTCCCATGAAAATTATTATTATAACATGTAAAAGTAATTGTATTGATAACTACTGTCAATATCGGCTAGATATCATATACCTAGGACTCCCTAGCTTGCTCAAGGTGTTGCTTAGATTTCTAAATTTATGTGAATTGAAATATACCATTGCTCATTCTTTTATTATCATAAGTTTTCTTTCCTTTTTAGCCGACTTCAAAGAAGGAGGAGGTAATCAATTCGACTGTATTTTTTTATGTTTGTTACCTCAGGAATTTCCACTGGGTGAACTGATTTTGATGATTCTTTTTTTTATTTGAAAGTTGATGTATTCCGTGTGGTTTTGTTTTCAATTTGGTGAAGTATTTGATCGATTTTCTTTTTGTTAAAATTTTAATTATAATATATATTTTTGACCTGTTGAAATACTGTAGTGTTGATGTCAATAGGTTTATGTCCTGACTGTGACAATGTACTCCTAGTACAAATCAATCACAGCAGCCCGTCGCAACTAAGCCCAGCCAACTGTGTAGGACATATTATAGTGCTCTAACTGCACTTAAGTTACATAAAATAAATAAATAAATAAACTACACTACTGCACTACTATTTAGACTAAACGGTTGGCCTATTGGTTTCAGTGGTTGCCACACCACTTCCTACTGCGCCAGGTGTTGTGGGTTCAAATCCTACATGAGACAACACTTGTGTGATCCATAAATTATCGTTCCAAGTCTGGGTGTACTTTGTGTCCGTTTCATGTATGTTTGTAAAGATCGCCGTGACACAGGAATGTATATTCCTAATGCGGGAGTTTTCTTTTAAAAGCAAAGTAAAAGCAAAGCAAAGAAATATATTTCGGACATTTTAACACACAACGCCAACTAGTTCCAAACTAAGCAGAGCTTGTACTATGGGTACTAGACTAGATATTAATACATATATACATATACATTTTTTTTGTAAATACATACACATTATACATAGAAAACACCCAAACCTCTACCACTGCGCCACCGAGGCAGTCAAGGCAGTCATTTGTCATAATGTAAGAATTCACGCCTGTGCTTTTCCTTTCGATACTTAAGCTGTACGACGTTCTATAGGTTTTACTTATAAGATAATCAAGTTTAACTGCTTGAAATCAAAATCACATTAAAATCTGTTCATCGGTTTTCAAGTTCAGGCCTACCAAACAAAAAGACAGGAATTCATCAAGGTTCCTATTTCTACTGTAAGAATAAGAACAAACTGTAATCCTACTATATTAATTTTGTCGGCCTTGTACTTAATACAACCGGCTTAGGGAGCCTGCCTCGTGCTTGAATAGCCTTGACAACGCCTAAAAGTGGCTCTGTCCATATCTAAAACTATTTGGCCTTTAGCACAGGAAGTTATATTAAAACATAAAAAATCCAGTCAAATGCCTTATCGTATTCTTAACAGTTATATTATGAGCGTTATTGACCTACTTTGTTGACCCTTTCAACGGAATATAGTTGGAGAAAACATTGTAATTTTAATTATGTTTCAAAGCTTTTAAGCTAAGTACAGGGTCTGTATGAAGATAAAGATGTTATTTTGTTTGATTTTTTTGTATAAAAATAAGACATTAAAAAGAGAACGTGGCCTTAGAGGGAGCTCAGTATTTTAATATTTGACATATTTTCTAAAAATGAATCCTAGCTGGATAGATTTATCACCTCTGACACCTCCTGTATACTAAATTTTATGGAAATAGTTGAAGCCGTTTCCGATATTTACATTTTATATACATATTTACTAGAATTGCAGGCTTAAAGGAATTAGATGGAAAATACTTTCCGTAATTTACATACGAAGCCTATACAAACATTTAACAATGACAGTATGTTTATCTCTGTTCGTATACAATTATATTACATACCGAGAATCAAACAGCCGTCACGGTTTAGTATATATAGCAACAATGACTGATGTTGTTGCCATTTATTTAGACGGGTGCAAGTCAGAAGCTAAGTAAGGATATTAAAATTGATCTGAACTTAACTGAAACAATTATTTAAACTTCATTAACATAATGTTTTTAACATAATTTATATAATTAATAAATCCATTATATAATATGTATATAAAAGAGGGACTTTTTAGATGAATAGTTATGTTTGTACACCAAGGTTTCTTCAGGTAATTATAGTAAATATTATTCACAAAACAAATAATGTACAGATGTTTAATATTCAAGGTTTCTACAAACAGTAATAGTATTTAACCTTATAATAATATAATTGTTTATTATTTGTAGTTACTTTTACGTATTATATGAAACTGATTTCATTCATAAGCATTTTTTTATTTTTTAATACTACTTAGTTCTAGTCGCTGCTTCGTACGCGTGTTATTTGGTTTTTCGGATTATTAGGGGATACTAACTGTAACTAGCATTTTTTTTTAATTTCACATTTTCATCATTTAAACCTTCCCTGCACTTCCACATATTCATCAGGACTAAAATTAGTCAAATCGGTCCAATAAATTTATCTTTTGCACGCCTACATTATCACACGCATTGTCAATCATACTCTTTTCACTATACGGAACGTCATGGTATAACAGCAGGCCGAAACATCTATGATTTGCCAAAGTTTTACTGATGTGGTTTTTAATTCTCGGTTCCCCCTAAGTTCTAATGACCTTATTGTTACTAAAGCACTTGTAAATATTAAAACTCTATCTCCCTAACTTTCCTTCCACTCTCCTTCATATACTTCAAGTGTTTAAACAGTGTAAAATCTGTACATTATGAACCTGTACACCCGCAAAAGTTGAATAGTAACCGTTTTTATAAATATATATTAAGGAGCCCCTACAAATTGGCTTTTTAGACTTATAGATAACTTGGTATTCATTAGGATTGGTCCTTCAGAACGACTATTTATAAAAAAGGCTTCTAACGTATAGACATAACACTTTGTGTAATTGTATACATTTGTCTGAATTGAAACTAGTGGTGGTCAATGGTCACAATTTGGCCATTTTTTTGCCTTATGCACTCCTCTACACTTATATAAACTTCACACACACACATACACACACACACACACACACACACACACCTTATAAACTTCAACTGTGTCAAATTTTATTTCTCTCCGTTCGCATAATATTCATAAAATGTGTTCAAAGTTTTTGCTTCACGTATTAATGTATACCAAACAACTGATTTATTTAAAAAGTTTCTTTGAAAGCAAGCTTTTATTACTTGTTAATAAAAATGAAAAATCAAAAACTTTAAGTCCTTTCTTTTGGATGGGGTCACCCATATTGGGTGGGTTGTTCAGAAATATGTACGCCGCCATTTTGTTACGGTGGCCATTTTAGATCAATAATAATACCGATCATACATAGTTGCATTGTCATCAACACTAAAGTTATATTTAAAAATATCATCTCAATCGGAAATCGGGAAGTGGATCAATTTTAATTTGCCAGATTTGACTACAGACAAACATCGGCGCAGATGAAACTAAATAAAAGCTTGTAAAATACTGAGCCTATTTAATATTTGATTCTTTCATACTGTAAAAAAAATATAAGACTATTTTACTAAGTAATTAATGAAATGTTATGACAAATAATTACTATTCCGTTTGGGTCACTTTGTATAATTATATACTCTACATATTTCAATACTGATATCTTGTTTTACATTAGTTAGTATCGATTATTTGCTTCTGTTTACTTATTCGATTGTTAGTATTGTAATAATCTTCATGTAATTATACTGATGGTTTCGTTGTCTGTTCCTTAAACTTGCTATCTAATATATGGAAATATCTAGAATTTTATAGGTATACTATAGCTTTAAAATTAAAAACTATATTTCAATTATAAACTTATTGAAATTGAAAAAGAAAAATCTTAATAGTTTAAATAATATGCTCTATGAATTTAGGCATGCCTAAAACGTATACCTTCAAATCTGAATCCATTTAACATTATACATTTTAAAGTAACTTTGTTTGTCTGTTTATAACGCTTTTTCGACTAAACCACTGCGCCAATTTTAATAGAATTGGACTTGGAGATACTCTGATTCTTAAGGAAGTAGATAATTTGGTCTTTATTACAATAACCGAATACGGAGCATCGTGAATAATATATTCATGTATAAAATGAAAATAATAAAATAACTTTACGTTTGGTGATAGGCACATAACATTTTGTTTATTAGCGTGTATATAAAGATAACAGTCAAAGCCGATTCAATGTCCTTATTACAATCAAATCGTATTATTTTTCAGTTTTGCAATTATCTTAACATGGTTGTAGCTTCATCATCGCTAACGGAAATGTTTTGGACCAACCAAATATGAGTGATTAAAACGTCGGTGTCGCGTTAACATGCCGCTAGGGCGCGTATTCTCTTTACTGTCATGAATATTTACACTACCGCCGCATCAATATACTGTAACAGTCACCGCAAGCACAACCCTTTATTTTTAATTGCTCCGTACTCTTATCTGTGTACATTGACATTATACTTTGTACATGTCATATCTATGTCCATGTTATCTTAACGGAACGGTGAAAGAATATTAAATAATTTGTTTCTAGCCGACTTGGTTTTATATGGAGGAATAAAACTGCGTGTTTGCGTAATATAATACTACATTAAAAGAGCATAGATATGTACACGCATTTGTTACGTTTATTTTATTTCGGTTAGAAATAGCTAGCTTATATGATAGGCCTGATTAATTTGAGAGGTGCGAGCTTTTTGTATGGATTTTGACAAATGACATTTTATCTTCTGTAATCAACCTGACCTAGGCTGAATATATATAGATATTTTTATGAAATTAGTAACCATTATGAGTTCTATTTAGTAATAGTAAATGCCGCATTCGAGGTTATAAATAAGATGGGGCTGACAAGGCATTTGTTAGTCGGATTCTAGGAACTAAAGTCACCCAGTCTAATGTAAAAATCCCTGTACTTTTTGAATAGGCAGATGTGAAAATGCCATTATCTTTTCTTTGGAGACATAGGTTTGACACTCCAATGCGATTACTGTGACATCAAACAATTGGCTTTTATTTCAACACATAATTAAAGAGTAAATGTATATTTTTTATACTTTATTTTGAACAATAAATATTGGAAATATTTAAGGAATGTTAAAAGTAACACTAAAGCTCTAAATTGTACTTGTGCGTTATATTTTTTTTTAAACAAACCGCACTTAACCTAGATATAGTAACACCCAAACGCCTACATTACTCAGCGTTTAAATTGCTAATGTATTCGAAAAGCCCATTCGTAACACTCGTTCCTGAGTAAAACGTATGAACCATTAAATTTCTGAAAGTCGACTCCAAATATACCGCATTAAATAAATCCGTTATCGATTTTAAACCAATTCCAAGTAGAGTTTAGGTTCGTGAAGCCGCGGTACTATAAAACCTGGAAGTATTTTTATCTCACAAAAATACTAAGACAACGTTCAACTTTTAAAATAGAAATTGATGTTATTATGATAATTTAAAAAATAGCTAGATCGGATGACGGAGCAAAAAATCTACAAGCGATTTTCATCCCTAAGGAGTAAAGAGAAGTTAGTAGATTTCATTAATTAACCCGTTCAGTGGACCGAGTGATTGCAGTACTGTCCCAAGATAAAAAGTGACAATTCGTTGGCGCTCGGATTTCGGGCATGGCTTGTTTCCACGTATGTGAAGCCAACTAAGTTGCTTAGAGTTCAAAATCGCTTGCAAAAAGTAGAGGAAACTTAATTAAAAATAGATTTTTCTGCCGATGATATTGCATTATTTACAACGCTCACAATATCTGCCTCGGTGGCGTAGTGGTAGCGTATGCGACTGCTGTGCTTGAGGTCTTGAATTTGTTGCCCGGGTTGGACCAAATGTTTGTATAATCTACAAATATATATTTCGGAGTTTGGGTGTTTCCTATGTCTAATATGCATGTATTTACAAAAAAGTGTATATGTATTTATATCAGTTGTCTTTGTACCCATAACAAAAGCTCTGCTTAGCTTCGGTCTAGATGGCGTTGTTTGTTAGACGTCCCAAATATTTATTTATTTATATTTATTCCGCCAGGTCAAAGTAACCCACAAAACACAAAGCGAAGTACCGAAGTTCCTTGTAGTAATATATTTTTATGAAATAAAGAAAAGCACAAAATATTTAAGAAGTCGCGTACTAAAAGTATGTAAATACCTAAAAGTTTTTTTTATGGAATAGGTGGGTAGCACAGGAGCAGACGTATCGCCTGATGGTAGGCGATTACCTCCGCCCATGAACACCCACATCCTCCCTTTAGAGAATGAGCGGGGGCAGGGGCTCCGGTATTCTCACTCGCTCGGTGAAACCCGGCGCAAGCGCTGTTTCATACAGTTTCTGTGAGGTCATGGCATCACTTGGCCCATTCGTGCCGATGCGTAAAAATGTATTTGTAGTTTATAAAAATCATCATTTATAATGAAATCGTATCAGTCTCACAATATCTTCAAGCGTAATCTTGTTGATTAAAATTATCTACGTAATAATATAAAAAATACTAATTTTTTAGGTGCTATTTGTACGTGTTCAACTGACTGTGTGTATGCCTGTGCACAAATTTTTCTACTCTACTAGCCAGTGTCAGAGATCCATTGAACGGCTTAAAATATACGCGGCCACAGCGGAAGTGAAATGTTCGAGTGGATTTTTCTCTTTTGTACAGAGGCTTAGCTTGGTAGCTGAATAGGCTACGTTAAATATTACCTTTTATCTTATCAAAGAGGGAATTCACTTTGCTTTGAATTGTGATAGTATAAAAGGCGCTTAAAATCTGAGAAGTTTATATGGTCGTGGAATGTAAAGAAAAAAATATAATTCACTTTTGTAAAGTTGTTACTGAATGTAAAAGAACGCGAATACTTCAATCAAACAAATTTTATCTGTTCTTAGTAGTGATGTATTAAAATAAATTGAATTAAATAGAATGGCTAAAGTTCATAATACATAGAAAGTTCATTAAAAAAATTGTTAATTGAATCTATACTCAACTGCCTCGGTGGCGCAGCGGTAGCGTATGCGACTGCTGTTATTGAGGTCTCGGGTTCGATTCCCGGGTCGGATCAAATGTTTGTATGATCTGCAAATATTTGTTTCGGAGTTTGGATGTTTTCTATGTATGATATGTATGTATTTACAAAAAAAATGTATATATGTATTTATATCAGTTGTCTAGCACCCATAGTACAAGCTATGTTTAGTTTGGGACTAGATGGCGTTGTGTGTTAGATGTCCGGAATATTTATTATTATTTATTATACTTTATTTAAATCTATAGATAACAAACTTTGCCTTGGTCTTTCTGTTTTCGTTTTTCGTATTATTTTGTACTATTATTACTAATAATCTATTGGGAAGTAGCATATGAGTGTTTGCTCATACCAACGGTGAGTAAACGGTCTGAGGTCTTTTTTTTAATGTCATCAGGGGGTAAAATAGCATACGTATCGCCCAATGGTAAGTGATTACCGCCGCCGATAGACACTCACAACACCAGAGGCGTCACAATTGCGTTGCTGGCCTTTGATTGAGGAGGAGAGGTAAGGGGGTAGAGGTTGGGGTATGGGCCTCCGGTATCCTCACTTAATATCGAGTGAGTGAGGATACCGCACAAGCACAAGCAGCACAAGCGCTATTTCACACCGGTTTTATGTGAGGCCGTGGTATCACTTCAATCGAGCTGGCCCATTCTTATGGAAGCGTGGCTCTCCCACGGTATCTCTTTTTTAAGAATCCTTTAATACTTTCGCAATACGACGCTTCACTGGATTCTACCAGGGTTTGACAGAGGCCCCTTCATTGAATCCAAGACTGAGAGTATTCCTGAAATACATAAATCAATAAAGTCACATATCTTTAGTGTAATTCTTTAAAACTAACTTCTAAAGTCTACCAAAATACTTTTTTAAACGAGGCTGTGTCACATTGTGCCATAAAAATGTACGCGTCTACTCTCCTTAGCATATTACATTTACGTGTACGTACGTTACGTTTACGTTCCCCTCGTGTCCAGTTCTATGAAGTTGAATGTCTTACACCTATCGTTTACCATTATTGTAATGGTAAAGCTGTTTACTAACTTTTAGCTTGTCTCTGAAACATGTTCGGGAAATATTTTGATAGAAATACTTTTTTTTTTAATTTCTATAGTAATAAACGTTGCTTTGCGTAAAATATAATAAAAAATTTAAGAAAAATATAGTGATTGTGAGAAAAATATTGCTTTTTGTAGTTTTATCTGCTGATCGCGTTGCTTTTACTGTTATGGAGTTTTAAATCTTAAAACCTTTGAACTAAAGAAGTGGAGTGTTGAACTTAATTGTTACTAAAAAGTGTACCCAAAAGTAATATAATATGTATATATATATGAATTATGCAGAATTCTGTAACAGTGTCTAATTATAATTATTATGAAATTCAGACTCCAATGTTGTTCCAAATTAATGTTTGACCCAAACCGCTTATAGAGTTCAAACGAAGTTACAAAAGGCATTTAGATATTAAGTTTAATTAAAATAGTACTCTAAAGGCCTACAAATAGGTAAACCTGAATTCAAATATACATTTAAACTATTATTATTGATATCAAAGGATATTGTGAAACCTACTTTGTTGCTGACAGCTGACTGATCAAACGTCTATTGGATAATTCTATTTAAAATACCCTCTTGAAATATTAAGATATACTTTAGGTTTCTTCAGGGTTACCCTCTTGGACGAGTAAGTTCTAATCTAAAAAGATCATCTATGTTTCAAATTAAATTTACAATTTTTCAAACAGTTCTCATAAATTAAGGTAAATCTCATAAAAATTAATCAGCAATTGTGAAGAATAACTTTATTCCTCATTTTTTCATTGATATTTCATACAGATTACAATAGAAGTCATCAGTGTAATGTGTAATGTAAACAAGTGAAAATAAAATTTCTTATTTCTATTTATTTCAATATATATGTATATTTTAAATTATAATTTGATTGTTTAAATTAATTTAGGTACTTGGTTATAGTGGACAGTGTTAGTTTCAATAAGTTAGTTGTGAAATGATGAGACGAGAAAATTCTGTAGTGTTTTTTTAATGTATAAGCTGCCAAAATGACTCTGCCCTGCCTGATGGAAAGCATGAGCAGAATCCAAGAGTGGTGGTCACCATCCTCAATGCGAAAAAGAACAGTGCAGCATGGTGACCCACACTATGGCGGCCTGGTGAGATGCTTTCATGATAGCCATGATTCCATTCTCCTCTGAGCCTTTTCCTAACAAACTAGGTTGGGGTCGGCTTCAAACTTACAACGTCGTGGTAATGAAACAACTATTATATTTTTACTTCCCTTCGATTAATTTAATAGAATTTGGTGCTTTTATGTTCTCATAACGATTGTGACTGAACGTATTCACACTCAGTTTGGAATATTAATTCGATAAGTTACTAAGCTATATCAAATGTAAGAAAGTTTAAATACAGCCATAATCGATTTTACCAAATCTGCGACATTTGAAACTTCTCAACAATCATACATTATGTGATGGCAAATTTCTGTTCAATTTCAGTTCCGTTACGTATCTCATGCTATATGCTTGTATGTAAAGGCTTAGCAAACTTGTCATGTGATCTTACATGGCTTCTCTATAGCTAGAATTCAATTCGCATCAGATTAAATTTGAATTTGTCCCCTATAGGAGTATAGTAATGAATGAGTCTGTGTGTTTGTTTTACTAACTAAATAACTGGACAAAATGGGTTTATTCCAGAAAGTTTCATTCTAAAGCAGAATAAAAAAAACTGTTTGCATTTCTTTTGCTTCTTCTGTTGCATTAATAAAGTATGCGATAAAGGAATTGAAATATTAATAAATGCCAAAAAGCATAAAATATTTACGAGAAAATAAAACGCATTATTAATCCAAAAAATTAACCATAACTACTATAACATACCTATTAAATTCTGAATAAAGAAATGGCTGTAAATAAGTGACATGTCCAGTACAGAAAAGTACGCTGACAGAGAGTACTAATGTTTTAGGTTTTTGGTTTGAAACAGAGAACGTTCTGCGAATTGAAGTGAAATGAAAACTAAATGCCTATTTTTATTTAAGATGGGTAATTATTTCAGAAAATTTTATGCCTGGAATAGTAAAAAAAATGATTTTATAATTTGAGAAATAAAATAAGGCTTAGCTTTAAAATAAAATTAAACATACTATTTCAACATCAGTATCAAACAACAGTGGAAAGGGATTTAATGTCAGTTTATACATGTGAAACCTGACATAACACGACGCATGAATGAGGCCGGCACTCCAGGGAGCTCTATGCTCGATGAATTCGTATGGTTGAAATAGAACTCGTTTATACTGACGTTGTTTGTTTAAAGAAAACCTACTCGACTTTTACGTTCTGAAACTAATTGTGGCCGTATTTCTACAAAAGATATAAGCTGTTGTTACACTGTACATAGATCTATAAACAAGCAAGTTTTTGTACACATTTTAAGTTACAGTTGTCATTTAAAAATATTTGTCTCGTGCTACTTTGTCAACGTCTCTCAAAAGGGATAAATATTTTCTGTTTTTTGCAACTTTTTTATTGCTCCCCACTCCTATTGGACGTAGCTTAATGCACCTATAGCCTTTTTCGTTAAGAAAGCTGGCAGAGAGGTACAATGTATACATAAATAATACATCAGACCATTATTATATCAGAATTTAACCGAAGTGACAAATTAAATCAGGGGAACACCGCACGAGGCGTTGTTCTGTAGGGATCAGACTTAGGGTCACTCCAGTGGAACTTTGGCTACGATTGAGTTTTATGCGGTGTATTTTTAGATGTTGGTGCTATTGCGTGCTATATGGATGACACGTTTGTGATGGAGTGTGGTAAAACGCGCCGTGAGGCAACCCTGAGCAACCTTGTTCTTCCATGGGCCTCGTAGCAAGCCATCTGATCGAACCAGCCTCATAGTAGGAGGCACTCACATCGAGTCCGACATAGCCACCAGTTGATGGTATCTGGGTTGATTTATGCACAAAAAAGGGGCCAATACACCATATTTACAAAATGAACACCTACTGATTGGATCTGCCCTGGAATATATTTTTTTATTGAAAACAAAATAATTTCTTTTTCTCTTTCAATATAAATTGCTTGCTATGCTTAATTAATTCACCATACCACTTATATATAAAACTCTGTTCCACTTTACAAGGCACAAATGTATCACCAGTTTATCGAGGAGAATAAACATTTATAGACGGGAACTCCATTAATAGTATTAATAGATTGTTGGCTTTTATGTACGTATGTATCTCTTCTATTTTCATTTAGACTGGGTAGTTTTTCAAGTGGAAAATAAAAAGAGTCTCGACTGTACCTTGTAGCTAAAGTTATAAAAATAAACCATTTACTATTTATTCTTTTGAATTTAAAACAGTAGCAAAGTTTTTCGCTTAACTTAAAGGTAATTTGGCCCCTTGTTTCATTCCTCATATCGTTAACACAGTTTCATATATTAAAATATTATCCGTACAGGAAAAAAATAAAGGATGCTGAACCTACTATTCATTAGTCTTGACGTCAAAAATATTGACCTAATATTAATCAACCATGTTCATCCGGAAATGTTTAGTGCATTTCTCGGAAAACAATTGAAGGAGTATTCTCGGAAAACAATTGAAGAAGTATAGGTAGTCACAAATGATAATATACTAAAGCTTTAATATAGTATAGCATATACTAGTAAAAAATATTTTGAAGTAGTTTTTTAGTTAGACCTTAACAACATATGTGATTCCACTATTTCCTAAGGATATTATCTACGAACCCTGTTACCGATTCTGTTTGAGTTGCTGCAGTGCTTCAAATTGTAAGGATTATGTGACGGGCATTCACCTTTTATTTTTAGAGGGAATACATGTTGTAGATAAATTGTCTAGGGTAAGAGATAACGTAATGCACGGATGGGAAAGGAGACTAAGCGCTGATAAAGCCCCTGACAGACTTATGTAAACTTATAATTACCACTAATTTTGGTTTCTCAAATCTTAGATAGGGACATATATGTTGGATCTAAAACATCAGATATCAGGAACCTTTATAGATTAAATAGTATTATATGGGTCATAATATGCCATTAAATATCTAGCAAAAACTATCTGAAACTTTTAAAGAATGGATACAATAAACCCTAAGACTGCAATAGCTTGAAGAAGTCAAAACAGGGGTAAAGAACATTAAGAGCTGTCAGAAGTATAGTGTCTTATACACTTTTACCTCGGTATTGATTGTCTTTATAATGCCATTTACGTTTACGATCACATTAATATTTAACAAGCAAATAACTTGAGTGTCTCGTCAGCTAAGAAAAAATCCTTTGATATATTGCATCGTTAGTCGCACCATCTCCTCGGGAACTCAGGATTGTTAATCGGGCAATTTGTCACGATCGCGCTTGGTATTCACTGAGAACGAACAATTCGAATTTCGCGAACGATTTCTAAAGGGAATCGAGTCGAAATATAACTGGCTGATCATGATTCTCGTTTGTTATGTTAAAATATTTTTATATTTTGACACTGTTTGAATAAAGATCCAGTATTTCTCACTTTACGCCGATTTTATATGTATATGTACTTTTAAACTTATGTGTTAGAATCCGTTTTTGTTAACTTATAACCTTTGTACATCTCTGTGGCATATGGCTACAAAACCAATGAAGTTACGTGCGATTTTATTTTGTATCTTCTATATTGTTATTGTTTGCATTTCTGAAATTGTTGATGTATTAATATCTTGATGTCCTTTACATGGTGTATATTAATATATGTATTTAATAATGTATGTGATCACTGTGATATTGTTTTTATTTGTTTTCTTTTTCTATCTTGACCTAAGCAACACCTGTCAAAGATGTCAAGCTGTATTTTAAGGATTGTAAACTATAATGTTTTTTTTAAGTTTAAGTAAGAGTTATGAAGTTATGTAGATTAGTATATTTCTGTATTTGATTTTCTTGACAAAGTAAATCCAGTCAACAGAAGATAAGTTAGCACATTAAAATAGTTTAATGATATATCTAAAGCTGTTTCCTAGAACGTCTACTAAAATTTTATATATAAACGTATGATTTCATATCCTCCATTCGTTAAGATTACACGTCTCAGTGCCTGTGTCCAATTCCCCAGCTGTTCCAAAAATATTTGTTTTTATTTCGTTATTCATATAATATCGGTTCTGTATGAAATGGAATACTTTTTTTGCTGCGTGATTGAAAACTAGAACTGTTTTTTTTAAGTCAGGTATGCACTAACACATCACTCATCAATAGCCTTCAACAATCCACTGTTAGATATAGGTATCTTCTAAGTAACGAGCTATTGGCCTATACCATGATAGCTAGATGAATTGGTATAGGATTTGGTTCAAGTTAACAGCAGTTCCCTGATCCCTCCCTCCTCAGACGCAGAGTGGAACATAGTGTGGTATTATTCGGTCCGATTCTTACAAGCCACCCAAAGTGCCGCAAAGTTTGTTAGTTTGTAGGAGGTGGAAATTTTTAAAATTCTTATAACAATAGAAAATCTCATTATGTATTAGTTTCATAGGTTTTTAAATTAGCCCTAAAAAGAATTGAAATAGAAATACGAAAAATAATTAACTAATATATTACACTACAACAAGTCCTAGCTACCTAACTTTGATGATATTAACATCGCATTATGAATTTTTTTTCGGAGAGCAAAATAATAAAGCTGTTTAATAGAGCGACTGAAATCTGCGTTGCCTCAATACTGTGCCAAGTTTCGATCGACTTCCCGACTACACAGTATTAATATTCTTTTTACGTTCACTACCTTTGCTTATGTCTTAGTTTTCTTAAAGCTTATATTTTCTTATTTTTATTCGAAGGATTTTATAGTATTATGTGCAACGACGTGCACTATTCTCATTTTACACTGTCATAGCTTTATTATAGCCTTTTTATACGTGAGAATATGTGTTTAATAATTTATTTCTTCATAACTTTCGTGTTTTATGATATACATTAGCATTATCCGTTGGCACAACATATCTCTAAAAAGCTTGACAGTTGGACCACATTTAAATATTCGTGGTAAATATATCAGAGATGTATATTCCCCTTCATCAACCCCGTTAGGTAGATGGTTTTCATCTTCACAACATCTCTATTCTGGAAACAAAATGGTGTGTATCACCTGATTTGTGACCTCATGTGTTACCTATTTAGGTGTTTAACAGACAGGACATAATTGTTGACGCATGATAGAAATTTATATCGTTATTTATATAAGGTGATTTGTGAGTATATCATTATTAACAATTTATTTTAAAAATATCCTGTTCATATTTAGATAAAAATGTTACGCGTATAAAGACGATGATGACGACGCTTTGTAATATTTCTGGAAATTGTACAATCTTGCATATATTAACAATTGAAAATATATCGATCGATTTCGTGTGACAGTTATATAGAAACCAATTTTTTTCTTTGCTAGATAAATATACCTCTCATTTTGCATCGGGGTATAACTAAAAATATTTCTAAAGGCATATCCTGTAGAAATATTTAATTCACTACCATACTATACATGTATTAAATGCTCTCTACACGCAACTCAGCAGCAACTACAGAGAGGGAAAGCTTATTCTCATTTGTGTAGGAAAAAATACTTTTCTTCATTGACATAAAGCGTACCCATAATGTCCAATAAATTTTGTGTCGGTCGTTTCGGAGCAAAGTAAAGTCCGTGCGACGCAGAGATAAGTCTTTAATGTAGGTGACATTTTATAGCTGTATAAATATATGGAACAGAACTAACGCTCCTTATCTTACATAAACTATATTCTTAAATACTTAATAAGTATAAGAAAAAAATTACTTCAACACTCATAGACAAAAGAATAGTAAAACTTTTCATCCAATAAAAAATTGTACACCCATCGGCTGTCAAAGTTGAAACAAGTATGTGCAAGTGAGACATTCGATTCCACATCAGTTCTATTTAAAAAATGAACTTGAGGAATAGAATCGATCTTTTTTTAAGGTGTCCAAACAGTCAAAGTATTTCAATCGTTTTGGCAATATTCTTAGTTTTTTTCTTTTTTGACCAATCAGTCGCTACTTCAATGAATATAATGTAGTATCTCTTATCGTCACCAACCTCAGTCAGCCTTTGATGTTACAAGACATATAAACTAAGCCTGTTTTTTTAAAGAAATTTATTTCATTATCAACAGGTCTCCATCCAGATCGGAGTGTCAAAGCAGAGTCACTGGATATGGTGAAAGTGCCAGCAGTAGCGGGCGGCGACGCGACATTACCGTGCGACACCCGGTCCACACAGGCCTCCGATGTCTTATTACTCGTCGTGTGGTACAAAAATGATGTGCCCTTGTACAGGTCAGTGAAACAGTTTTATTAAAAGCAGAAGACAATATTATATGACTACGTTATTATTATTATAGCTATTTTCACTGTCCCACGGCATATTTCGATTTAGCATTTTCTTAAAACCTGTTAAACATTGTAAACCGAAACAGTTCTGTTTAGCTTTATTAAGCCGCAAGGGTCTACAGAGCCACCTGTAGCTAATTCTAAGTAGTAACTAGTCTTTGGTAATCAAAATAAATGAAATATAAAATGAATTAGTCTAGTATAGGTTACGGAGAGTCCTCACAGATAGGCCGACTGGTGAATGACACGACCGCGTGGCCACAGCCCACAGATTTTCACTAATTACCAAAAGCTTAATCCATTAAAACAGAACGTGTTTATTTTTATGCTACCGTTTTTCGAATCATCAAAACCTTTGCATTCGTAATTAATTACAATTGTGAGTACAATGCATCTCTCTTTAATTGATTCCATTTTACTTACACACGCTATTATTTAGCCAATGTAACTATACCGTGTAATGACTACCTAATTACTTTAAAGGGCTAAAACTTTACAGAAGTAAAAGCTACTTTAGGCGTATTAAGCAATTTTTTGGTGACCAAGACTTATGGAACTCGCGTCATCGTTCCCGAACGTTTCCATGATTTATATTTTTAAACTTCTAATTAGACCACAATTTATTTAAAAAGCAAAAAAGTTGAATTTAGGTGAGCTTATACAATTGTTTGTTTATAGTTTTAAGTTTCACTTCTTTCGGCAGTCCTCAAGACTGCTACTTATATATTATTTAACACCATATTAAGACTAAGTGACTTACGGTTGGAAGTTAATTTATTTATCGTGGTAATTACATTATTATCGACATATTCTCATGTGAGTTGATTCCCGTTACATGTAATACGGCTAATGGTAGTCTAGACACTAACTTTTGTATCAGCCAAGCGATTCTATCGCACTCCCGCGGGTCGTGATGTCTTATATGAGACAGTGATAGACAATTAACTAATGTCTATTTATAAACTTTCTCCGTGTATTTTTATTAAGGCTTAATAACCTCGTGTAAATCAATACAATATCGTTCAGTACAAATATATGATGAAATGAATATTTTTGTGAGTGAGGGAGGGAGTGAGGGAATTTAACTGAAAAATATTGTATCAGAGGAAAGGTATTATAGTTATTTAAAGAACAGAAAATGATTTGTATTAAAATTAAATATATATATATATATATATCCACCCTTAAAGTATAGTGTAGTAGCTGCCGCGGCGGTGCAGTGGTAGCGTATGTGGCTGCTGTTTATGTGGTCTCGGGTTCGAAACTTAGGTCGGACCAAATGTTTGTATGATCTGCAAATATTTGTTTCGGAGTTTGGATGTTTTCTATGTATAATATGTATGTATTTACAAAAAAAAGTATTTATGTATTAATATCAGTTGTCTAGTACCCATAATACAAGCTTTGCTTGGTTTGGGACTAAATGGCGTTGTGTGTTAGATATCCGAAATATTTATTCAACTATTTATTGTTATTTATTTATAGTGTTTATTGAAGAAGAAATAAATTGTACTTTAAAATTAAAATTGTATGTTGTATATAATTTATTGGCTGTAAAAAATTATAACACACTTTGGTTGCAGATGGTGTCATATATATATTTATCTAAACATACATAGATATTTGAAATATAATTTATGTATTAAACATATAAAAAGTTTTTTTAACTTAAATTTTACCTGATTATTTAATTACATTTCATAAGTTTCACATTATTATCATAGATTTTCCATTTTTTATGCATCGCCCTGACTTTACCTAGACTGAAGGAAAGCAGAAGTAGCATCCAAGAGTGATGGTCACCACACTTATTCCAAACGCAGACAATGTAACAATGCAGCATGGTGACCCATATTATGGCGGCCTAGTGATGCTTTTGCATCATTGGGGTCTGGGCTCGCACACTCACCAACGAAACACGACAGCACGAACGCTGTCATTTTACGTTGATTTTTGTGCTGTAATTAACACGACTGCTATAAAATTTGATTTAAGTGAAACGTAAATAATAAGTTATTACGAGTTTTTAATTTTGTATATTCAATACGTAGTCATATTGAAATCGTATACAAAATGAATGACTGTCATTGGTTGTTCTATATTTTAATGAATAATGATTTACGACCTAAATTTACCTGCAAAATTAGTTATCAACTTTCATTTGAAGTGCTTGTTGTGCGGTTAATGTAATATTTGAATAAATATTGAAATAACACGGATGCTGTAGTGATTCAAGCGATCATCTCACAATTTTCTCCTGCGCTAAGTATTGTGGGTTCAAACTTCACATAGGAAAACATTTTATCAGCTAATTTTTTTCTAAGTATGGTAGTTTTTTTGTGTTTGTATGTAATAGTCAGCACATAAACCTTTTCCTATATTTTTAACTAAAAACTAATGCGAGATATGACTTTCAACTGCAGGAGCAGCAGAAAATATGCAGGTGGAAGCAATAAATTGACAAAATCGACACTATGCTATCCGCTTATCAGACTGTCATCGTGCTTTCAAATCCATATTTGAAAGCACGATTACAGGTCTGATAAGCTTACTAAAAATATTTATTTATTTAGTTTATATTAAAATATATTATAATTCAATATATTTCCATAAATATCTTGAATTATAATATTTTTTTATATGATAAAAGCTATAAATTTATGGGTTCCAGTCTATCAATAATGATCGTCAGTGTGGCTAAAGTATATCAAAAGTTCAAAAGCTCATTCAAGCTTCAATACATAGCCGGACTGGAAAGTATGTATTGAAGCTTGAATGAGGCGGTGTTACCTAATCAAATGGTCGTACAAACTAAAATATTCAATGTTTAAGATGTAAAAATAATGATAAATAATTTTCTGAATTACCTTTTAATTTATGTAATATTTTTTCAGAGTTCAGCTTGACTGCAACAGAAAAATTGCAAGTGTATTTTATAAATGCAGAACTTATAATTAATATATTAGCGTTTTTGCATAACCATGGAATGAGAGTACCTACTATTCTTAGGAAAGTTATAAAATTATACGCTACTTTATTTATTTATATTTTTTCTTGTTGTATTGGTAGATCCTAAATTGCAGTAATGCATCATAATTACTAAAATAATGATGTTCAATGATAAAATTCATTCTGCAGTTACTTGATGAAAATGTCATCATAATCTTCCTATCCTTTACTAATCCGAAGATCTGGCGTCGGCTACTAGTTCAACCGGCTTTACCTAAATATTAGTTTTTGCATGGAGCGACTGGCATCGGACCTCCGCAACCCTGAGGGTGAACTGAATTCGAAGGTTGAACTAGTCGTCAGTATATTTGAGGGCACTGCCTTCCCAATAACGATTGCCATAGATGTTCATGACAACCGGGACCGACGGCTTAACGTGCTCTCCGAGGTACGGGCGGGAAACACCGCCATATTCCAAACGTTTCTTGTAAGAAAACCCAACAGCAGTCCGATTCGGGAAAATGTTTAAATTGATGTAAATGTCAATGTCAAAGATTAGTAGAGTCCAAGATTCGGGTTGGCGACGCCAGCTGGCAGCACCTTCGTTGTGCTCGTTTCCTTTAATATAATGCTTTAAAATAATTGGGCATATTTCCTACTACGAATTACATAACATAAAAGTGGTAATGTAGTGAATAGTTAAAAAATTCTAACTTTAAAACGACTTACTCTATTAATTCAAATACATTTTCGTGAAGATACGAAAATACAGTCATTAAAACTCAATTTGATAAGTCATGTTGACTTCCCAAAAAATCCTAAACCCTCATGTTGGAGAAAGAAATAGGTTTACCGTAGCTGCTGTCAATCAACAGATAATTAACACGTAGTACAGGTAACAGCGTTAAGCTCCGCAGGTCGTTGTTCTGGCGCCACACGCGACCTAGCCTTATTACACGAATAAAAAAGAAAAATGAAAGCCAACTACACGGTACGTGCTCCAATACAGAAGCCAATTTACATTTTTCCAACAAGAAATTGGAAAACAAATGTAGTGCTGAGGTTTTAATAAGAACTGACTGAAAACTTAAAGATCGTTTTGAATGTGATTGTTTCAGTTATTTGACAACGGTATTCAAATTCAGTTTGTATATTACTGAATGAATATAATTTTTAGGATTTGAAACTAGAATTGCTTTTAGAGTGTACTAAAATCTAAGTTTTGTTCATTTAGAAAACAAAAAACTATTACAGTACAGCAGTTAATATGTAATTTCTCGTTTTTGCTTGGTATAGTAAGATTGGAATTAAAACAATAAAACGAAGTATTTCAACGGAAAGCAATGTTGCACCACATTGTTAATACAGCAAAACAATTTCGCTTATTACTACAGCCATGCATAATATTCTATTAATATTTTTTTACCTTATTTTTTATTTCTGAATGCATAATTTTTCTAATATCATAGAACATAGATTGAATCTCTAGAAAACTATTCAAAAGGGTAATTAGTCGCACATAATGTACTGATTAGTAGTAAAATCTTTCAAACTACTTGACCTACGAAGATGAAACTTAGCAGGGGTAATTAAGAGGTTACGAGCCGACGGCTAAAAATAGATTTTACGATAGAGCTGGATTAAGTACGTTTATGGACCCTTTCTATTTTATGTGAATATAAGAACTATATTAGCCTCTGCTCCTTGATGTATTAACATAGAGTTATTTCGATATATAAGGTTGTAAGATAAGTAATATGTTCATAAAATAATTTTAAGTGCTCTTTTAAAAACATAGATTTAAAACATTAAAACAACAATCAGGTTGATAGTTCCAGAGCTCGTCTTTCGCACTTTGAAGTTCAATGTCTCATAACCTGTCGTCGCAATAATCTTGTGTTGTCATTAATAAGCTTATTTTAAATTAAACTTAAATCAAAAAAGTCATTTGAGTATGTAGACATTATTAAAATACTTCGACGAGTTTTGTTGTTCTCCATATGCGATGATATGACAAGCTATGCTTATTAATGGCAGTATTGAAAACAAAAGTCACTATGAAAGTGTATGTCTATCTCTCTATGTATATTTATTTATGTAAATTTATGTACACATTATTAATTAAAGTTTAGGTTACTGCCTCGGTGACGCATTGGTAGTGTATACGAATGCTGTACTTAAGGTCTCAGGTTCAATTCAAGGGTCGGACCAAATGTTTGTATGATCTGCAAACATTTGTTTCGGTGTTTGGGTGTTTTCTATGTATAATATGCATTTATTTACAAAAAAATATTTATTTATATCAGTTGTCTAGTACCCATAAGACAAGCTCTGCTCAGCTTGGGACTAGATGGCGTTGAGTGTAAGATGTCCGAAGTATTTATTTATTTATTATTTAAGATATTTAAGTATCAAAATAGATAGAAAGCAAATAGGTTAGTCTGGTAGTAAGACCCAAGTGTGTATTGTTTTGGCTACATAAAAAAAGGAATCTCCTGTTCTAAATTCTTGAACGTAAGCCGCTTATCTGCATAAACAAAGTCTTATCCTCCATTATAGAACACGCGTGATAGAAGACTGAACGTAGCTTAACGAAACGTTTACCTTGTTAATTGCTCTTAGTTTCAAAAATATCGTAACGACACTATATTATTAGCAACACGATTAAGATGCATAGCATGCAACGTTAGCAGTGTATGAGCTTTCTTTTGAGTGTAAATTTTGCATTTAATTCCTGTATTAGAAAGTATATTGAAAAGCATAAATTGTCATTGTTCAAAGTACAACACAGGTTTTATAGAAACTAATACAGCAATAGAATTTCAGCAACTTTTATATCCTTTTTTTTAAATATAATTTCCGCATTATGAATATACATGCAGTATCGCGGTGGATTTTAAAAACACACGTGCAACGTCCGAACACCTACACTCAGAAAAAAAATTATAGATCACACAGAGTATTACTATTATTATTATTGAACTCACTACACTTGGCGCAGTAGAAAGTGGCGTGGCGACTGCTTGAACAACTACGCCCATCGTGCAGTGCAGTATTGAATTTTGATAAATGTCGATCATTCAGCGATTGAAAAAGCATATAATAACTACAATATCGACAAGTACGTACTCTACGCAGCTTTATTATACCAGATTTATGACCATATCGCAATCTGACTGTGTGCATATTTTATAAACCGCTCAAGTAAACATATGCTATGCATGGTCGTACCGTGTGAATGCGAAACCTAAATTAGTTGGTACGCGAGCGTTAGGCGCTGTCAAAATAGGATCAGATTAAACAGGATTTGCCAGACCTGACAAATTTTATCTGATGTTGTTATTAAATACGGGTTCGCTCAACTACGATGGTAGTCCTTGGATTAAGCTGGGATTTAATTTTGTTGGAATGTAACGTGAAAACATAGTTTGTCCATGTTGTGATCATCCACGGGTAAGGATTCGCATAGGAACGTTTGTTATAAAATGAAACTATTGTAATTACTAATGTTTCTTTTGTTTGGAAAGTTCTTCTTGTAGTACATGTATGAGACTAATATCTAAGGCTTATGCTTCTAAGATTCTGGTCTGTTTATCTTACATATCTGATTTAAAGTTACAAGATTATTTTTCGAGATGCCTTTTTGTTACATTCAGTTTTAACTTACTATATGAAGAATATCGACATGTTACTTTAACCTCCTCTCGTTAATAACAAACTAATCGCGCAAACTTTGTACTGCTATATTATTCTTTAGTAAAAAATTTCTTAATTTCTGAAAAACTAATAGCAGTCATTAGGCACGCTTCAATTTCGTACAGGCAGTGAAAAAATACTTTAACGGTTAACTTTTAATTTTAAAACAGAAAAAAGAATTATCCAATCTGGTGCTGCCAATTGGAAGATATGCGCGTACATACATTTTGGTGATTCATTTTTATTTGTATAGATTATGTTACTGTCATATCAAATATTTACGTGTAAATGAACTTTGAAGAAGAATATAGCATTTTCATACAAACTACATTTTGGCATCTTGGAGTTGTCGATTAAGAAACTGTTTCTAACTTTCATCTGTTTAACTACTTAGTTTTATTGCTAAGCGATGTGCACATATCTTGACTGCATAATGTTCTATTGATTTAACTCGTCCAAATAAACTATTTGTACTCCAAAAGCTGTAATTAATCAACTCAAAAGTATTGTATATGATGGGGTAAATATGTTTTTTTTGTAGTCGTAAAAAAACGTATTACTTTTATAAAATATTATTTGTACAAATAATACATACATGAAGTCACACTTATTTCCCAGAGAGCTTGGCAGAGACTATTGATATCGATTTACGAATTCAATCTCTGAATTTTCGGAGTCCGTAAACTGTTGATTGTAAAAAGCATCTTAACGATTCGTTAGATAATTTCAATTCACACTTATAAATAAATTCATGTGTACACATGTTTAATCATCCATTCATTTTCAACTACAAAATTATGTGAATATCGTTTACATTTAGTGTGTAAAATCGTACCGATGATTGTTAGCCATCAATACAGATTTGACAGCCAGAAATAACAATGAACGTCAGTAATGGTCCCGGGGCGGTTTGTTTTCAACCGGCATGGCAATGGCATGTTCAAAACGAGAATGGACAATGTCATAAATTTTAGTGTTTGTACTATCAGTCATCATTTATAGTGCTTGCTAATCTACAATGCCGAAGCAAAAACATGTTTCGTATTTATTTTCGTACACTCTGTTATGTTGTGAATGTTCTGTTAGGCTTGTCGGTATAACTTTTAATTTTAACGACTCACAGCACAACAGAATATATTTTTTTAAATATATTATCAATGCTATTATACAAAATATATTACTTTTATTACTACAAAAATGTCTATAGCTTCTGTTCGAAGATTAATCTGAACTGGCAACTATCTAAAGGAAATTCTATTTCTCCTACAGTTGTCACGTCTCAGTGACGGATTATGATGTATTTATGTATTTGCGACTGCTATTCGGTTATAACTTCGATATTGATTGATGATGAATACTTCGTCTCAATTCCATCTCACATTATAAGAATTGTGTTTTGTCCACATCAGTAATCTAATACGTCTACCACACAATTGACTTAAATATCAGGTACGAAATATATTGGTATGGATTTTCGCAATGATCACGTGGATCGAAGATGAGTTAGGTTGTTAGAAAATATTGATCTGCAATGTATAATGAAAGTGAATCAAAAGTTTTGTATTTAATAAGTCTTATTAGTGGTACTATTAAGCGATGGCAGTGGATATTTTTACTACGTTCAAGTCACTCTAAATTCTATTTCTGTTTTTCCATGGAGAGTTGATGCCGTAATATTTAACGTTTCTAATTTTTCTATAATTGTTGTTTTATACATTTGTTTCAATGCGTTAATTACTATTGACTGAATAACATTTTTGAAAGTAATACTTTCAATTACAGCAATACCCCGTTTATACCTTCTCTTCTCGCAACTCAGAATATGAGATGAAGAGCTCTATAGAATTCACCACTTCGGATACCAATCCGTTCTGAATGACATATGTACCTTGTATCATACCAGGAAATCGATCCATGTCTAGAGCAAATATCATATCCATTTTTTGTTGCCAAATTACTAATATTGTTTGTCTTGACAGAAACCTGTGTTTAGCAACACATATTGTCACCGTTATTGCGTTTACTTTACAGTTTGATCTTTCAGTTTGAATATTGGTTCATTTGAAACAATCATTACTTTCTTCTTATTGAATATCGATGACCGCTGTAGAAATATTCACTATCTACAAAAGTTTTTGTAAGTGGAATCAATATTATTATTAGATTACACAATTTAATTTACTTATATATTTCATTAACTAAATTAGTAAACATTAATAATTTATTAACCTTTACAGAACTAAAATATATAGATTACAATTTGTTTCCGGCGTTTCTCTAAGGGATCGCATTAGAAACGAGGTGATCCGACAAAGAACCAGGGTCATCGACGTAGCCCACAGGATTAGCAAGCTGAAGTGGCAGTGGGCTGGCCACATTTGCCGAAGAACCGATAACCGTTGGGGTAAACGAGTTCTTGAGTGGAGACCGCGTCTCGGCAAACGTAGTGTAGGACGTCCACAAGCCAGGTGGAGCGATGATTTGCGCAAGACGGCTGGCAGGAGCTGGATGCGAGAAGCCATAGATCGAACTAAGTGGCGTGAAATTGGAGAGGCCTATGTCCAGCAGTGGACTGCGATGGGCTGATGATTGATTGATTTGTTTCCGGAGTATTCGTCGGTAAATATGCATTAAAACAAAAATATAATGCTACTAATATTTCGAACATCTGATTCACATCGTCATCTAGTTCCAAATCAAACATAATTTGTATTATGGATACTAGACAACTGGTAGCAAAACATGTATACTTTTTTTTATAAATTCATACTTATTATCATATAAAACACCCAAATTCTGAAACAAATGTTTTCAGATTCTTGAGCTAAATTAAATGTGTTAAGCGGCATTTGATAGCGATATAATTGTAAGGTACAATACCCTTTCGGTTCCGGATTCCGGTTAGAATCTGTATAATTCAGTCGAAACATCGGACAAACATCGGACATGTTTCGACTGAATTATACAGATTCTCATCATGGATATGCTGTTCCTCAGTTGTCTTACGATTTTTAAACTTTCATTAGTTTTTATTTGTGCTGTTTGGAGCCAGTGGCGAAACGTTTTAAGCTTTGAAAAACTCTAAATAATGTAATTTTTCGAGATAAGTATGTAACTTTTAATACCAATCTAGAAAAAATAGTGTTGAGCTAGATAGAGAAACTAGCTGAGCCCCACGATTTTACCCTTGGCATAACATCAATCATCAGCTATCTGCCAGTGAAAGTCTCGTCAAAATCGGTCAAGCCGTTCCAGAGATTAGGCCGAAGAAACTGACAGACAGAATTTTATTTTGGTATTTGTACCGTATGCATGTACCGATTTCCAATTAGTAAAAAGGTTATTTTAACATATAACAAACAGAAACCCCAATTTTATTTATTGTATAGACATAAAGATAAAATATTTTGTTAAATTCGATTAAAGAATATTTTATATTCAGATTCTATTGTTTATTGTGTGCCAAAAATGTTGTGTACATCCATAATAGATATGCATATATAATAAAAAATAAGTTGTATGTTTTAAGCTTCTAATGTAAACCGATTTTGTATACCATGTAGATAATCCACTCTATATATTGTTCTTTAAAATAGTAAATAAATAAATACTTAATTACCATCATACATTACGAAAGTAAAAAAACAAAAAAGTTGAAAATTAGGACGCCGTGGCGTGGTTCACCATGCTGCTCTGTCCACATTCGCAATGAGGATGGTGACCATCACTATTAGATTCTGCTTTTGCCTCCCATCAGGGAGAGTAGAATCATTTTAGTAGCTTTAATCAAAAAAAGAAGTTAATTTTTTTATTAGACCACACTACTAAAATAATATATGAGCAACTGCAGCATATATACTTGTCACTAAGTCTTCACTAAGCACTAAATACGTATTTTATTTTCATGCTAATGGTCTTTCCTGTTTTTTCTTTGCCTGTGAATCCCCTTCATTTAAATTCCTCTCTTTTATAGTTCAAATTTATAATCGTACGATATAAAAATTGATCGTCCTCCTATACTCCGAAAAACTGCATAATTATGCGATTTATAAAATGATCTATCCCGTACACTTTGATCCAACTCCATTTTGAATTATGTTGGGAGCTGTATAATGAAGAATAGCCGTGCTGCCTTTAAGCTGTGGTATTTTATGAAATATTAATGAGGTAAAACGCTTTAATTTCGAACCACGTTGAAAACACATTAAGTTTTTGAAAGTTCAGGCTTGAGGTTAGAATTATTGTCATTAAAAGAATATTTTTTCTTCTAAGTATATTTTTTCACTGAAACTGAAAAAATTTTTGATTTGCTTGCTTAATCAATGTTTTCATTCTTGCTAACCTCTCATCAGTGCTCTATTCGACCATTGTAATTGTTAAGCTATGCTTTGACTTGGCATTTTAATATTATCAAAAAAATTTTCAAAGTATTTGGTAATTAATTTGTTTGTATTTTACTACGAATTTCTCGAGCACACTTGACATAATTGATTTTTTCCAAAAACACTCAATTAAAGTAGAAGATATTTTTATGAAACAAGCAACGTAAACATACAGGATTTTCATGTATACTAATTATACGAAAGTGATGTAAATTGCTTCAAAAGCAAAAAAATCCTTGTTACAGTTACGACAGCCGAATCAAAGGGCCAACAGCTCATTGGGCAGATGACATACTCGACGGGCGTGCTAGGTGGCACGCTGCTATGCCGTCTTCGCTTCGAATACGTGACGTACTTCCTACCGACAGAGCCGTATACCGGTGTAGAGTTGACTTCAAGATCTCACCTACGAGGAACCATAAGATCTTGTTAGATGTTATAGGTAAGAAAGATCAATATTAACTGTACCTGACTCGATGATTTTTAGTGTACTTAGTATCGATTAAGTAAGCAAATTACATAGGGCAGCTACACTGTAAAGGGGGAAATCTCGACACAACCCCTGTGTTTACCAACCCCTCTAGCAAGTACGATTGAATAGGCCAAAATCTCCGTTCTAAAGAGAGGCCTATGTCCATTAGGCGACTGTTATAGGCTGTTGATGATATTGACGATGAGCATATTTTATTTCAAACATTACTACACAAGCTTCTGTTTTTTTCAAGGAATAGGATGCAAACGAGCAGACCTATCGCCTGATGGTAAGCGATTACCGCCGCCCATGGACATCCGCAACACCAGAGGCGTCAAGTGCGTTGCTGGCCTTGAGAAATGGGAAGGGGGATGGGGGAAGGGTTGGATTATGGGACTCCGGTATCTTCACTCACTCGGTGAAACACAGCGCTGGAGCTGTTTCACAC
This sequence comes from Hyphantria cunea, assembly GCA_003709505.1. NCBI lineage: Eukaryota > Metazoa > Arthropoda > Insecta > Lepidoptera > Erebidae > Hyphantria > Hyphantria cunea. Next base: position 573,817 of record PKRV01000054.1, read on the forward strand.
CGGTTTGCTGTAAGGTCGTAGTATCGCTCCGGTCGAGCCAGCCTATGCATCTCTACATCAATAAAGCAATTAACTTTGCAATGAAACTGTTTTCAAATAAACTTTCAGTTTTAAAATACAATACCGATAAGGTTTCGATGGTATATCCTGCAATTTCATATAATGTAAATAAAGTAAAATGTAACGTTTTTAATCAATGAATTACCTAGTATGAAAATAATAATATCATATTTTATTTTACAAAATCTTGTGTTTGAAATAGTTACAAAATCATTTTTGTTATGGTTTTCACCAATGACAAATGTGATTTAAATTAAGGGTTTAGTTGGTTTACTTACTAATGTATATTTAATGTACTGTAATATTACGACTGTAATTAAGAATGTTGCAAAAGCGACAAGGGCATTTACAGAGAAGGTTAGGCAAACACAATATATTACAGTATTATGCTTCTATAGAGATTTAGTGACTAAAATTGGATACAAATAAATGCATAGTTACCCTTTGGACGAAGAAGTGAGTCGCTAGTAAGTTATTTAATAATAATATAATTCTCCATTATAACAATTACAAAACTATTTCATTGTCTACTTTATGTACAAAGGCGAGCATAGCTCAGAATGGAATTTTTTTAAGTTACTTAGCGGAAGAAGATTTATGAATATTTACAACGAACAATTTGTTAGCCATTAAGGAGCTATGCATATCCAAAAAATAAAAAGTAATTCCATTTTTAATAACATTAATTTTTAAACATAGTAAGCATATAAAGTTACAAAAAAAAGTGTTATAATATAAGCTTGCAGCATTTATTCGGCAGTAATATGTTTTTTTTAAACCACTGAAAAGACTTCTAAATTTAAATTAGGCTACAAATTAATAGCTTTAGTTTATGGCTTTGGGTATAAAGTATCTAGTCCACGACAGATAATATTGATTTTTAATAATACTATTTAATGTTTTCGATATTTTTCTCCTAAAATGATAAATTGCACTTTGCCTTTCAACATATTTTTATCTAAAGTAACAAAAAGAAAACACAAAATCTTCCAATAGCAAACATTAAAAACCACATACACCCTCAGGTGACTTTAGGCTCCCTTGAGAAAGAGTCATTTTAACGTATTTTATTTTTCATAACTTTATGTCATAATTACTCTCTAAGCGACTATTGAACCGAATAGATAAACCTTCAGAAATCTAATTTTCTTCAGCAATGCATTTGGAAAATCTGACCCTACCTTTATGATGTGACGATAAAATACAGAAGAGGTGTGTAAGCTCCCTAAAGGCTTGTAATCGTTTTAGGTTGATGTTTAAGTCGATCAATTTAACAACGGTTGAACGTGCTTGAACAGTTTAAATGTTGGCCGTAGTATCTCATTCCCTTACTTTAATGAAAAGATGACTTGAAGTAGATCCTATACCAACCTGTCTGGGCAGGGAACTGTAAAAATCCAGGACTTCCTTTCTAATAAGAGTTCTCTATCCAGCTAACATAGACTATGAAATGAAACTATGGACTGCTAAAAACTGTTCAAGGTAGGACGTGGTTGAACAAAAATTGACGAGACTCTTCATGATATGACATAGTTAAGCGAGACATTGATATCTGTGGGAGAGCCATGTTTCGTCATGAATGGACCGGCTCGGCCGGAGTGATACATCGGCCTCACAGAAAAACCGTTGTGAAACAGCGCTGGCGCTGATGTTTTACCAAGTGAGTGAGGATACCCGAGGCCCATACCCCAAACATTGGTGTCCTATAAGTTTTTCCTTACAAATTGAAACTGAAATTGAAATGACAAGTATTGTTACTGTCATGTGCTGTCATTTTGTAAAGTGCAAAGACGTGAATTCAATATGTAACAGAAAAAAGAAACAACTACTACATTTCATTTAATTTTTCCATCCAACTTTACACTTCATTAATTTACATTAATATAATAAAATAATATTGAATTAACCGTCAAAAAGATCTTTATAGGCCATTGTAATTTAAGCCATGTAGCTAACTTAATTTGAAGCCTCCAAAATGCCAATATTCGGACAAATTTAAAAGCTTTCATAAAAATGCACTTTGCGGAAATTTACTTTTTGATCTGCTGTCGAGGTTATTATATAAACTTGAAACTCCCTCGTCGCCCTGATTTTAAAAGGAGGATTCAAAGAACACAGTTGTCCCTCATGAGTTACAGGTTTTTGTATTTATTTATTTACAATCTCATGCACGTACATACAACGCCAGACTTAATGCCAAGACATTCTCTACGAGCCAATTTTTGGGGTGCAGAGATCTAGTAAAGTAGGTGCATCGATGTCCTAGTCCAAAACCAGAAAAAATTGGCATAAACTAAGAATTCTTACATGTAAACATATGCATACATACATGGCACACTTTAGATAATAGACATTGTAAATAGGTGTCCATGGGTGAAGGTAGCTACTTGTTGCGATTGGTTGCTTTATTTGATGAAATATTTAGGATTTGGATTAAATTTATGTCTGTTCAGTTAAGCAACATTAACAATGTATTTCTTAGACGGTCGTGTCTCAAAATTGACTTTTTAGGGAAGTCAACTTCCATGATAGTTGCAGTAACGTTCTACAATATATTAATTACAGTTAATAATATAGGGATGTGAGATCCCAACACTACTTCTTGCAGTCAGGTGGTGTTTCTGTTTGTTAATCCTCCTATGGTAATTAAAAATATCGCTTAATTGTGGATTAATTTCATAATCAGGCTAAAAAATACTAACTCATATCAAGCTCGAGCACGTGTTTCCCTCCCATTATGAACCCAGGACCTTTAAGCAAGGCGTAAAAAAGCATCTCAGTGGCCGACATAGTGTGGGTCACTATGCTGCACTGTTTGCGTTTGCCTTGAAGATAGTGACCACATGTTTTAGATTTCACTCATGCTTGCCATCCTTCTCTACCGTGAGACAGAGTAGTTATGTTGCAAGCTAAAATATTAAAAAAGCTCATAGGTATCTGTCGTATTTTATGGCAGATACTTTAAGTCATTTGATGCTCTGCTATTTAAAAATTGATTATAAGGAACAGCTAAAGGCTTGAAACAACAACACATTATCAAAGCAACACGTTAAGTTAAAAGTACATTGCAGCACATTTTTACTTTGAAACAAAGGAGCTCATGTGATGTTATTTTAGGAAACTAGTATAGAACTTTGAACTCTTTCACCGCACAGTACAAAAGTTACTGAGAGACACGGTACATCGTTAAAGCTAAAATTGGAAACGTTTCTAGAATACATACGACATCGGGACATAAAATAGAAGTATATTAGAAGGATCATTTGAAATAACGTACAAAATACATTTTGTACGTTATCTCAAATGATCCTATAATATATTATTCAGTGAAATTTGACAGTTATTTCTGTAGTATAACAGAAGTAGTGCTGACATTTTTGCAGTGTAATATTTGATCGACGTGAATTCATTCATCACCAAAGCCACACAAATAAATGAAATTGAAGAGCCTGCTTACTTCATATTAACAGCTATTAACTAAATGCATACGATAGTGTATACGGCAGGCACATGAAATATTTTTTAATGTTTGTCTGCTTGCCTATCTTTTTGTTCCGAATAATCTTTGGAAGTATTCTTACTTTCTTACTTTTAATGGCAGATAGCTGATGATAAAAGGAGTAACGAAGCCCACTTTTTTCAGACTAGCTTTATGCAGGTAAGACTGAGTCTGTAAGAGGATAAGGGAAGAAAAGAAGAGACAGAGATGTGATTCAATGTACAGTTTAAATATTAAAAAAGATCGTAGTTGTATTTTTTTAAATAAATTAAAATATCCCCTTAACTGAGAGCATTTAAAAATTCAACGTTAATAATAGATAACGCTGTTGACTTTTCTGCCATCTCATTATTTTAAAATGCGTAGTCTGAATCTTGTCTTAAAACGGTCCATTTTAAGCAATTTAAATAATTTATTGTGCTTTTAAGACCGTCTAGTCATGTTTTGATAAAAGTGATCAATGTAATTATGTTAGAAAGTCTAAGTCTTTCTTCTAAGTAATATTTATATTATTTTCCATTATCTTTTTGACATTATTTTATACACTATTAATACTTATTGTTAACGAAGATTCTATAATATTACTGATCAATTTGTACAGTAGTAAAGGATTATGATTGCTAGCAGTCATGGGTTGCCAGGCTATATAATTGTGTAATTACTTTATTCATTGGTTCTATATTTGGGAGAAATATATCTGCACGTACATGAGATAAAAATAGTCTTGAAAGTCACACAAAATAATTATTACACGAGGAGAACTAAGGGTTAATGTTTTAAATATGAAAATCTATATTTTTATTATATATATAAAAAATATATAAAAATATAATAAAAAATAGTATGTAAATGAATAAACCAGAAAGAGATGTTACAATCATACTCAGTTGAAAAATAAAAGGTGAATATAAAATACGTCTTTAACGCAATTTTTTTTAATAACTCGTATTTCTAAGTTCAACTAAATTTGTATCTTTTTTGCTCCTTTTCTTTCGTCTTTTGCATTAATGTTCAGTATAAGGTAACAATCTATACCCGATTTAAATCTTATACGATTTAAGTCTTCTGCGCATAACTTTAATCGTGGATTGGCTTAGTTATGTATCAACAAGAAATACAAAGATGTGATGTATAAAATAAAAGCATGACAACTCAAGACATCGATGAGGGTAAGGTTAAAACTTTTCAACGTCCAACTCTCGGTAAAAGTTGTATTATTAACACCCAAGATATACGTATAAATAGCTAAAAGACTTTAGACTGGGTAACATTTAGTATTACTAAACTTCCACCCATGGAGGACCCACTCCATACATAACAATAAAGTAAACACATAAGTTAATAAATTTTATCTGACGTAAGTACAGTATGAGTATTTAAATGTGAGCCTAGTCTAAGCTTGTTATATTAATATATATTTAGTATTTTTACACACAAATATCCTGCTGGTGGTAATGTCATGCTTCGGGTTGTTGATTTTGAATAATATCAGTTAGGTAATACGATGGTTTGAGCTCGTACGCCGTCTCTATTACATTTCTGTGGTTTGTTTCGGCATTTCTTCCCAGACTGAGTCTTAGGATATACAAGCACTTTCTAATTGTAAGGTCCGATTCATTCCAGCATTTGAAGGTATGTCTGACCGCCTGAACTATATGTGTGACTGCCTGAATGAATCTGTAAACAACTAAAATTTAACTGTATTTCATTCTAACATGGAAGAGGTTAGAAGCTGTGAACTCCCCATATTCATATCTTTATTCTCCTAAAGTTTATTTCTTGATCGTATAACGTTTACGTAGTAATAGTTTATTACTGTTCATATCACCTGGTTTCATGTTTGTTATGAATTTATGTGTGGTGGTCGGAACGCAGCCAAATAGTAGCGGTTTATTGGGGAACATCTTGCAGTATGCCAGAATTATGAACATACGTTTAGAAGTTGGGAATTAGATAAGCAAGGTACTTCTAGATGGAATAATCTTAGTTAGAGATATTTTAGATACTTTATTTCTTTCTTTCTTTTTTTTAAGGACAATTCCCGTATTAGGAATATACATCCTGTGTCACGAGGGACTTTACAAACATACATGAAACGGACACAAAGTACACCCAGACTTAGAACAACAATTTATGGATCACACAAAGTGTTGTCCCATGTAGGATTTGAGCCCACAACACTTGGTACAGTAAAAAGCGGTGTGGCGACCACTTAAACCACTAGGCCAACCGTGCAATCATATATACTATGTACTATGCACTATTACTTTACAGGTAAATCTAATATAATAATAATGCCCAAAATTGAAACTAAAAATAAAATCGCGTTGAAATAACTCATTTGAAATAACATAAATTAAAAATAGTATTAAGGTAAAACTAGCAATTCAAAAAACGTCGATCAGATTTTGACTAAACGTATAACTAATTACAAACTTAAAAATCCTGCTCAAGTAACGGTTACTAGTTTTATTTAAACCTTTTATCCTCTATCAGTGAGTCCGATTGATCTAAGTTTGAAGTAAAGCTAAAGCTAGTAATTAAGTATAATGGCGATCAAGTTTCGTCATCTTACTAATAACATAACAATCGAGTGTGTTCTCTGAAACCTCTCTTCTCTATCAAGAAGTCCGATTGTCCTTAGATTAAAATAAAGATAATTGAAGATACGATCAAGTTTTGACATAACATCTAACTACATTTTTTAAACTACATTACAATCTTGCTCAAATAACGAATACTAATGTTTTCTTGACCCTTTTTTCTCTATCAGTGAGTTCGATTGAGCTTAGGTTATTAACTCCAAGATACGCGTAACCTTAAATGTGTAAGAAGTAAATAGGATATACATTTGGTAAATATATACTCTCGATTGTCGGCACTTGATCGAACTTATTGAATACATTCTAGAATTAAACTCACTTGTGAAACGTAACCCTTGATAATGCCATAGGGCAAAACCATTCAGGTTTGAAGTTTACTAAAATTGTGGGATAAATACAAGTGAGTTTAATTCTAGATCATTGTTCTATTATACTAAAGCTTTCTAATAACAGACTGTTCAGTAATAATAATAATAAATATTTTCGGACACTATAACACACAACGCCATCTAGTACCGAACTAAGCAGAGCTTGTACTATGGGTACTAAACAACTGATATTAATACACATATCTTTTTTTTTGTAAATACTATTATAACTATATTTTATATATAACTATATTTTACATAGAAAACACCCAAATTCCGAAACAAATATTTGCCGATCATACAAATATTTGGTCCGACTCAGGCATCGAATCCGAGACCTCTAGCACAGCAATCGCATGCGCTACTACTGCACCATCGAGGTAGTCAGTGAGGATCTTGATAAGATATAATAATAATAATAAAAAATCTTTATTTTCTCTCACAGGAAAGGTACAATTTAAGTTTCATGAGATCAATGAGACTTGAATAACATAACAATGAGACTTGAAAATTTAGCTCATACACCGTAAAATTTTAAGTGTCCACGTGGATACTTAAGGTTCGACTGGTTCAAAGTCGCTCAGCGTGCTATGGAGAGGTCTATGCTCGGCGTTTCTCTAAGGGATTGCATTAGAAACGAGGTGATCCGACAAAGAACCAGGGTCATCGACATAGCCCACAGGATTAGCAAGCTGAAGTGGCATTGGGCTGGCCACATTTGCCGAAGAACCGATAACCGTCGGGGTAAACGAGTTCTTGAGTGGAGACCGCGTCTCGGCAAACGTAGTTTAGGACGTCCACAAGCCAGGTGGAGCGATGATTTGCGCAGGACGGCTGGCAGGAGCTGGATGCGAGAAGCCATAGATCGAACTAATTGGCGTCAAATTGGAGAGGCCTATGTCCAGCAGTGGACTGCGATAGGCTGATGATGACCGTAAAATTAAAAGACAGTTTTGGCTGCTTATGAGTAGGGACAGTATAGCGAAGATCCAAAATAAGTTTTATGAGCGTATGACTGTTTAAATTGTATTATTTATGCTGTATATCAGACCAGAACAGAATCATTATTCAATAAGTGTAGTTTTTGAGACTAGAGATGACTTTTTTGCCATGTTGTTTTTACTGTTTACCTTTGTTTCAAATGGGTGTCTGTACCAAACCTATGTTTTTATGGCCTGCCAAAATGACATTACTCTGCCTCATGAAATTCAAGCATGGTGGTCACTATACTCATTGCTCGTGCTGATAATGCAACAATGTAGCATGGTGACCCACACTATCGCGGCCTAGTGATACTTCTGTGTCATTATCTTATGTATCTTAAATCAGTCCAGAGATGACAATATAGACTACAGATAACGGTTAGTTTCTTTAGTTATTTTCACATTAAAAAAAAGACTTAAGGTTTAAAAAATAGGGTTTCTGTCGTAACCGGAAGATATACGGGCATAATATATTGCTCAGAAGTTTTCGTGAAAGTGATGTATTAAAAAATTTCAATTTAAACTAAACTGAATTGCCACATTTTTTTTAGCCAAAGAATTGACTGTTGTGTTATTGGTACCTGTTTGTATTACAGTATAATTTCTTTTCTTAACAATATTATAATCACATAATTCTATGTTAGGGTTTCCTAAAATAAAACCAGCGAGAAAAAAAGCTTTGTGCAGAATTGATATGTATTTAGTATCTTGCCGGTTTTTTGGCAATGTACCTTCGAGGGTACATTTTAATGTAGACTAACTCAATTATTAGAGATATCCTCTAGGTAGACGTGACTCATTACATCACAAGATCTTTTTTTACCCTTTATTAAAGCCTTCGTTTACAGCATCATTTGCATTTGAGAGAGGAATAGACACACAGAGCTATCAAATTAAACTTGAGTAGCAAAACTATTTTAAATTGATAAAAAAAATTCTTGACATTGCTCATGTATAAATAATGATAGTAACCCAATACATCGCACATAAGGATGTCTGATGTCAAATTAGGCAGAGTCTGTAATGTAATACACGGGCTATCGAGATACATGTGTTTATGTCATTAAATAAATTATCATACTCTTCTATTCAACACTGAGTTTCTGTTGGAATCAAATTCAGGACTCTAGCCTAAGCTAGAGTCGTGCTAACAGACCAAATTACTAACCACTAGTATACGAGACCTTGACATAGATCATTCGGTAAATTTCGTATTAGTTGCAATTTACTTGTAAAGTTTGATATCCCACCGCCACAGTGTTAAGAACCCTATAATCTAACTTTGCACCAAATCCTTTCTAACAGTCCAGTCAAATTAGACGTTCAGGTAGGAAAGTGAAGCGAAACGTAATTTTTTTTTCTTTGTATATGACTTTGTGTATTATTGTGGTTACAAGTCTCATTTGTTAAGAAATTAGCAGACAGAGTTATAGCGATAAAACCGTTTTGTACTTCAAACCAAAAAAGAAGCCTTGAGGTCTCATGGAAATAAACTTTTCAAACAACGTACACAAAGGAAAAAAATGCGTTTCGCTTCACTTACCACATGATGTTTGCTTACAGTCCAGTCAAATTAGATTTAAAGCAGGGGAATTTAAGTCTCCCGCGCTGGGCGCATAAGCGCCTCGACAAGGTGTTACTCGAGAAGGCTGCTATTGTGCAGGCCTGGATCCGGGAGTCGGTAATGACCAGACCCATCGACGTCGAAGAGGAGGCGCAGTGGTTTCACGGGGCGATGACGCAAATCAGCGACGCGTCCATGCCCCGGATCCACACACAACATAGAAGGCGCCAGGTGTATTGGTGGTCCGCCGAGATCGCGGAGTTACACGTCTCGTGCGTTCGTGTCAGGCGCCAGTACACCCGATATCGAAGAAGACACCGCATCTTTGGGGCTTATCTGACGGAGAGGTGTGTTACCTATCTGGGACGTGATGGCAGACACCAGCGGCCCATGTCGTGCGGTGTTCCACAGGGTTCAGTCTTGGGCCCGCTCCTGTGGAACATCGGCTACGACTGGGTGCTGAGGGGTGAGCTCCAACCGGGTGTGAACCTGACGTGTTACGTTGACGACACGCTGGTCACTGTCCGAGGAAGCTCATACAGGGAGGCAGCTTTGCTAGCGACGGCGGCAGTCTCACAGGTGGTGAGCCGCATACGGCGTCTCGGCCTGGAGGTGGCCCACCCGACGAGCGCCGCCACCGGGTTTGCACATGGTGGTTGGAGGGGTTCGAATCGCTTTTGAGCCCACCCTAAAATATTTGGGACTGGTGTTCGACAGCCGGTGGGAATTCGGCCCCCACTTCCGGCAGCTAGCGCCCACGTTGTTGGCCCTATATGGGGTCCCGATTTGGGCGGCTGAGCTGACGGCCGTTTCAATCACCGTTCTGCGGAAGCCGCAGAAGGTGATGGCCGTCAGAGTCGTTAGAGGTTATCACACGATCTCCTATGAGGCGGCCTGCGTGCTGGCTGGATCTCCACCCTGGGACCTGGAGCCAAAAGTCCTCGCGTCGTTACACTGGTGGCGTGAGGACGCGTGGGCCCGCGGTGAAGGACTGTCACGGTCACAGCTACGCGAGGTCTGGTGGCGGAATGGCGGGACAGGCTTTCAAGCCCTTCCGCCAGCCTAGTCACTGTCGAGGCCATTCGACCAGTGCTCGACCTGTGGCTCGGGAGAAGGCACGGCTCCCTCTCGTTCCGTCTGACGCAGATCCTCTCGGGACATGGCTGCTTCGGGAGGTTCCTGTGTCGCATAGGCAGGGAGCCGGACGCTCGGTGTTACCACTGCGTCGACTGTTGGGAGGATACGGCGTGGCATACGCTGGCATAGTGTGCCACTTGGGAGGGGCCGCGCCGTGCCCTCATCTCTGTAGTAGGCAGTAACCTCTCGCTGCCGGCCGTAGTTCGTTCTATGGTCGACGGCGAGGAGTCCTGGGACGCGGTGGTGTCCTTCTGCGAAACGGTCATCTCGCAGAAGGAGGCTGCGGAAAGGGAGAGGGAGATCCTGACCTCTCTCTTAGTCCGCAGAAGGCGCACCGGGCGTCGGAGGAGGGCATACGCTGACCTCCGCCAGCCTCCCTAACTGGGTCCAGGGGCGGTTGACTTGGGGATGTTCGTCGACCCCAACCAACCGGACCCGAGGTGGCGGCGCTTAGTGTTCCTTTGCGCCCCTCTTTGAAGTCTCGAGGGGAGTCAAATACCTCACTCCTCTCGCTGAAGAGATGTGGTCCGCAGCAGCTGGCCAGCAGCAGCGGGCCAGCACCAGTCGGGGATTGCGGATGCCTTTTAAGTTCCCGCGATCCCTGGCGTAGGTGAGAGACGGAACACCGGGGGGTTTTAATCAGTAAAAGTCTGACAGACCCCTTCGCTCTTTCCCCAGAGCGGAGGACATCTATGAGGATTTAACCCCATCAAAAAAAAAACGGGGACTTTAAGTCTGATTTGACTGGACTATAAGCAAACATCTCCCTTGCCTTCAAGCTGCAAGAATTTGTACATTACGTCATCAACCGGTGCTGTTGGCATTTTATTCCAATCCCCCCCCCAAACCTGTATAAGAATCTACTTCGATAAATATAAAAGGAATAAGTTTTTAAAAGGAATAAACATTAATGTTGTCCCTATATAGCTGATTCGCTGCGAAATAATTGCAATTTGGCAAAGTAAATGCTGGTTTTACTGTCCATGTTCAGATATCAAAACAGGAGATAATCATAAGTTAATTTATAAACACCTTCGTCAATCACAATCGCATTAAAACGTAAATATAAATAAAATAAGTTCATCAATACGAGAATTTATTATTTTTCTATTACGAAACACCTAAAACAGAGTCCAAGTAGTTTGGAAAATCTACATTTAGGTCAAGATGTTAATTACGGAGAACTTTAAATAGATAGCCTTCAGCGGTAAGGTGACGTCTAGCTTTCATGTTCAAAGGGCTGACAAAGTTTCTTAGGGTGAAAAGCACAGTTAAGTTTCCAGTGATTTCTTAATTATTTACCATGCTAAAATATAATCGTCAAATAGTAAATGGGGCAAACTTTTGACTACTATTTTTCATAGTAAAATACTGAAAATACTGATTATTTATTATTCTATTTATTGAGAGCTAGAAATCAGTTTCATTGGATAAAAAAAACAAATATGGAAATATAAATCTGTCTATATAAAATATATAAAAGAGGAAAGTGACTGAGATACCCGGAGATCAACGCACACCCCAAACAGCTAAACCTAGTATTCGGAAATTTTGTATGTTATTTCTTTGTATAGTGTAAGTGAGCATTAAGAAAGGAATTTTGAAATGCCACCCCTAAGAGCGTAAATTAAGGGAACTTTTGCAAGAGCAAAGCCGCGTACAAAACCTAGTTAAATACATAATTTTAAATTCAAATAACTCTATTGTTATTTTTACGACAAATTTTGTGTTTATTCTGTTTAAATTAATAGTCAAAATAAAATATTAATGAACGATTATTAAACCAGTTTAATTATTTTCAGAACTGCCGGAGAAACCGAAAATTTTCGATGAATTCGACAAAGAAGTAATTGGTGTCGCAGGCCCATATGTCGAAGACAGCAGTATGAAACTCACCTGTGTTGTAAGTGGAGGTAAATTGCGTAGGATATGTTTCGTATCCATATTTTTAAGTGAGGTACTGTTTAAACTTGTCGTCGTAGAAAAGTAAAATGTGTTATATTTTTGTTGGATATTTTATTGGTTCCATTACTAAATATGTATTTTTCAGATCGGTCAAGAATTTTTTATCGCAATTACAAATAATTAAAAAAGAAAATCTCTTAGTTCTGTTACTATATCATTATTATTTTATGAAAGTTTTGTGTAGCTACAGAAGACATCACTCCGGTGGGTAATTGATAAAGGACCCGACGACCGAAAGACACAAGAGAATTGGAATGAAAGTAGTGACCTGTGCACAGTCCACATCTGTATAAAGTTTTGTAGTGAAACGTTCAATGATTCAGCTAACTCAATAAAGTAAGGTAACTCTATGAGTAAAGTAGAACAAAAATCTATTCGTAACAGGAGTAGTCGGGAAAACAGATTGATTGCTTAAAATAAAAGGAAAAAAGAAAATCAAATCCATTTTATTTTACGTAACATCTATAGACAAAATAATGAAACTGATATTATTTTAGATGTTTAATGAATAATACAAACTATGATTTGCTATATCAGCTTTAAACGCCAGTTACTCTGTGTTTTTAAAAACATTTAAGTATGTCCACCGAATTTTATATTTAAAATCAATAAATGGTTTTAGGTAAATCTTCTTCATTTCTGATGAAGAACCACACTTTCAATGGAAATGAAAAATCAAAATACTATCCCCCAAATAAATAGTTCTTGATTCGTTAAATGTGGAATTTCGATGTGTATCAGATGTATAAATGGAAAATGTTGTTGAAAATGATGTAGTATTTTATATTATTAAATACTGTACTGTCGGCTTACTTAACAATTTTACGAGTAAGATCAAAAACCACAGGAGGGTATCTGAGATATGAGAAGTTGTAAGGTCTTATATAGTAACTTCTCCTTTAAATACTTAATTAGAATAGGCAGAGGTTTTTATGAATTGGTAGTTTCTACTTCATTAGCCATTCACTCAATATATTTGATAGGCTTCTGATTACAAGCTTTTATTAAGTTTCACCTGTCCCGATATTTGTCTATAATCAAATCTTGCAAGTTAAATTTAACTTCCCGATTTCCGATTGAACTGAAATTTAAAATACACCTTTGGTTCTGATGACAATGAAATCATATAAAATAGGTATTATTACTAATTCAAAATGGCCACCGTAACAAAATAGCGGTGTATATATTTTTTAACTACCCACCCAATATGGGTAGCAAATGAAAGGGTTCAAAATTAATTTTCTTATTAACAAGTAATTAAATATTGTTTTTAAAAACTTTTTATCTAAATCACTTGTTTTTATAATTCTCTCATTGAATTAATAAAATGGTTTCGTTACAAATATTTAATACATTTATTTAATATTATGTAACAACAGTGCAATTGTTACACTGTCTACAATAGTGTGACTCGTGCCATCGCTGCAGGATCCTGAGGGGATTGGGAGTGATGACGGGACTAGTTTTTTCCTCTCCCGCCATCATAGCCATTCGGGAGGAGACGATGCCTACATGTACTTAGATGTCGCCTAAGTGAGAGATTTACCCAAAGGTGGTGCTTGCGTGTCGTACTTAGGAGGAAACCGTGGGAGAGCCACGCTTCGGTATGCATGGGCCGGCTTGACCGGAGTGATACCACGGCCTCAAAGAAAACCGGTGTGAAACAGCGCCTGTGTTTCAACGAGTGAGTGAGGATACGGGAGGCCAATAATCCAACCCTTCCCCTCATCCCCCTCCCCACCCCCTCATCCCCCTCCCCATCCCCCAAAGCCGGCAACGCACTTGTGACGCCTCTGGTGCTGCGGGTGTCCATGGGCGGCGGTAATCGCTTACCATCAAGCGATACGTCTGCTCGTTTGCCAAATATTCCATAAAAAAACCAGAGGATAAAAACTGTTCTCGGATCTCTCTTACTTTAGTTGAAGAGATTCACACGATGTGGTTTTAGACTATATATATTACTCTGGTAACGTTTTCGCTTCATTTGCATCAGAGAATAGCTCTCTTAAGACCAGAAAAGGAAACATTAGCGTTGTAGTCAAAAATATATTTGCGAAACAAAACAAACCATTGGTTGTACCGAAACATTAAATGATGATATTACTGTTCGATTATTTTTTTTAACAAAGTATGTAAAATATAAAACTTACATTGAAAGAGAACCCTAAAAATAAAATACAATAGAACGGTAAGTTATTGTAGAAATTTATATAACCCATTATATCTATTTTTACAATTTCATTAATCGTGAATTATCTCTATCTATCCAGATTTATTAGCAATAACTTTGGAGGTAAAACGATTCTGCGAAAATGATGCTAAAATTAATTTGAATTATTACAGTGTGCTATTCTGATATTCCGAATCATGTATGAGATTAATCTTAATTAGGCCGTTAGTATGTTTTCCACGAAATTTTGAGTTATGATGATGGGTGAGGTCGATCACTTGACCTATACCTACTTATAAATATATTTTAGATCGATAATCACATATATAGTAGTTTGAACGCAGTGTTTTCTATGCCTGGCTACAGTAGATGTCTGAAAAACTATTATATATAATCATGGACGGGAACTAACACACTCATGTCTTTAAGGTCCCGTGGTATATTCGGTATTGTGCCTCCCTGGTCGTATCGAATAACCGTCCCATCGGATTATGAGTGAGGGAACAGAGAGTGCACCTGTATTAGCTGCTGTTATCTTCTGCATTTGGTTGATTTCGTTAGAGACTGGCCTTTGGGACCGGAATCGCTAGGAGAATATTATATTTGAAATGCCTCTGATCTGTAATTACCGTGAAAACCAGCCTGTAGCGCCCAAAATGTTAAGTACGGGGTCAAATATAGGAACTGTGTAAAAAAAATAATTTCATAAATAGAAACTCATTCTTAGTAATAGTAAAACTCCTAAACTTTTTTGGATAAGGTTTATTACCATTCTTTGCAATGTTGTCTCGCAACATATAGAGTTTTCATTACAACGATTAACTTGTAAGTGTTCATTATCATCGGTATATTTTCATTAGCAAATCGAAAATTTTGAGATTTTACATTTCGCATGTTCAGTATTTTGCAAATTCAACAATTCGCAAATTTATCATTATGTCCAAATGCAATATACACTATATACTTCAGTCTTTTTAACCATCTTATCTCTTTATTAAAAGAATATAATCATTTCGGACCAACAATAGTCATGAACAATTCTTTGCTAATATTATGTTTTAAACGAGAAAATTTGTGAATATGTACTAATGTACAGATGTTTGGTATTCTTTCACGCAAAAACTACTGAGGGAATTCAGATGAAATCTTATAGTAATTTAGCTTACATACTCAGCAGACAGACCACTATTTAGTGCGATAACCGATATACAAGTAGACGGTAGCAGTGGGCAAAACCAAGACTAATATAAATATTGTTTCAGGAAAGCCAATGCCACGTCTTCGCTGGTGGCGTGATGACAAAGTGATAGCAACACTTGCACCAGTCGATGATGGATCTCGTCTCAGCCTTTTAGAACTAAGAATACCAAAGCTATCAAGAGATTACTTCGAGGCTGTGTATACATGTACTGCTGATAATACGGTACTGGTGCCACCGTTGAGAGTCAGCGTGCAAATTCAAATTTATCGTAAGTAAATATTGTCATTTCATCATATTAAATATTGTCAAAAGATATTTGAATTTATTGAGAGAACCTCGTTAAATTTAGAGATGAGTATCTGTAATAGGTACTCATGGCTGCGTCAGTTTTTACATTTCATTTTAAAACATAATTGGGTAAAATAAGGCCCGTTATACATGCATTGTATATAATATAAATGTGACAAAGAAATATTGCGAAAAACACATGCTTACTACTTGCAATGCTGTTGTTATTTACGTGAACATTAAAAACACTGTCACCTTAATATTACATAATATTCAGACTTTGAGACTGTTAATGTGAGCACTGATTATTTTGTTCCAAAACAATTTCGTCACTGTTCGTGTCAATTATACTAGGTGCTTGAATTTGGCTAGAATATGTGAGGTTGTATAAATTCCTGTGTTCTATATCTCAGCGACCGTAAATAGGTTCTTACCAAGTTTACTTATAATAGTATCATAATACTATTTAATCATTCATTTAGAAAATGAATGATTAAATAGTATTAGTAGTTATTTTAATACGAAAAACAGTGCCGATGTTTTGGTATATTGTTATAGAAAATACTAATTGTTGTCAATGGTTTCCTTCTTTTAATACAATAGCCTCAGATCATAATTTGTCTACTGCAAAACAAACACATCATTTCACAATATCTTCGATATGAAATAGTATGTTTTTTTTATTAACTTTTAGGATTTAACATATCAAACGAATGATTATAATAATAATTTAGCAATATAACGTGTAAACATAGCTTATATTTTATAACCATTTCTGCATTAATAAACATACATTCGAATACTGTCTTAATTGATTAACACGTGCACCTGATTATAACCAGCCAATTTCATCATTATATTCACAATAATTCCTTTATGTGTTCGTGTTACAAAGCTCTAACGTGAATGAACTAATAATAGAACTGTGAGTATTTGACGGTTTGTGTATACTGAGCTTTAATTTAATACTCCTTAATTTAGCTCCATACCCAAGGGACTGTGTTTATGCTGTCCGTTACCTAATATTCAGTCATTTGTCTAACTAAACGCGTTTGGACGTTACGAACGTTGACAGCATACTACGTTACATTATACGTGTTGGTTTTGATATATGAGATGAGTTAATAAGATAGAGGGTAGATGAATTTGATATTCTCAATTGTTAATTTGTGTGTAATCTTTTTAATAGTTTGAAAATATATTTTTATTAGAGTAGTTATATGCTTTAAGTTATGTTAATATAAGTCAATATACAGCCACCTCAATAAACTGGCGTGTCCTTCCTTTATAACATATCTCACTAAACACAATTAAATTAATTATATTTCTTGAATACTTTAATCGTACTTCTTGTCTTTCTTAATTTGTTCTTTCCCGTTAAATTGAGTTAAGTCTTCTGGATTTTTACTTCTATCTTCTCTCTTCATTTTGACTGTCTTTTGTTGCGTTTGATTTTCAAGTAAAAGTTCAAAAACCCAAAACATTCCTAAAATTCATTTTCATCACAGTTCGAAAAACTAAATTCTTAATGGAATGTCAACATAGCTCCGAGCTAACGACGGAGTCGACGACATCGCATTATGGTCTCGATTGTTTCCAAATCTGCCTCGAATAAAAAGGGTCACGAAAAACAACATGAAATACCGCAGACTAGTTGGAAACTTTCATAACGTCCACATTGCACGACGAGAAACGTTCATTTTCTGTTATTGCAAAACTCAATCCACGTAAATCCTCGCGATTAACCTATATCAAATGCTGGTCTGTCGGATTATCTCAGAATATGACGGTTAGCTCGCAGACAGGATTCTTTTGTCACTGCGCCACCCTAAGGGGCCATTAGTTTTTATTTGTGTCCCATTGTCCTGTCGTGACGCCATTGCCACGTCGGCGAACAGGAAATTATTCTCCATTATAATAACCCATGATGTCATTCGTTCAGTAATGCACGTTAAGCTCACCTTTTTCCTACAAAGCTTTTAGTGAACGCTCTTATTTTTGTTTTTAACACTTTTTCAACTATCCGTGCCATTAGTAGAGACCATTAACGCTTTGGTTTACTATTGTTCGGATTGCTACCGTTTAATTTGTATATACATTTTAAGGATCCAATTTGTGTACAAACATCTCAAAGTTTAATACATAGTTTATTTTATATTGATTTACATTGACAATACTTTTTAATTTATCGAAACGAATCCTATTCATTAATATGTCAGAAATAAAAAATGAAAATCAAAATAATCACGTATTTTCTGTTGACTCGTGAAGTCTCTTGGTATTTATATACTAGATAACCAATTAGATAATCAATTAAAACTTTGGTAGTAGCTGATACATGTCATTTCAAAAAGGTTTGGATAGAACTGGCTATAGAAGTTTAACGGTAACAGATAGTAATAATGAAGCCTCTGAAAATTAGTTATTGAAAATTTTGTTAAACTAATTTCTTAATTAATTTCGCAGCATCAATCGATTGAAGATTGAAATGGGTTTAATGAAAAGTTTATAATAAATTGGGGCCTAATAAAAAGAAACAAAAAAAAAATTCAAATGAACTGAACCTCCACCAAAATATTCTAAATCAATAAAAACACTACAAATAGAAAATAATAATTACAAATACTTTTGTCTAGAATTAATGTTACTTTAGGAGTCGGTGCCAAGTAGGTTAACATTGCAATGGGTACCTATTGCGTAATTTTGCACACAGATGCAGCTCGGTGGCCATTCAGATCAAAGTTCTTGAGAAATTGGGAGAAGTAGTAGTCGTGTAATTATGTCTTTGATTTCATACTTCATTTATTATCATATTATTGCTTGTTAGAGCCGTATTTTCTTGATTGAGACCTGAAAACATTGACATTTGTAACTACAAAAATATTTACATTGAGTGGAAATTGAATACGTGGACTGCCAGTGTGGTAATCATATACTCAATCATTGAGTATATGATTACACGAATTCAATAACCGTTAACTATTGCATATCTTAATTTTTTATCCCACTTTACTGTGGGAGAGCCATGCTTCGGCAAATGGGCCGGCTCGACTGGAGTGACACCTCAGCTTTACAGAAAACCGGGTTGCGTTGTGTTTTACCGAGTCAGTGACAATACCGGAGGCACAACCCCTTCCCCATCCATCTCTCCATTCCCCAAAGGCCGGCAACGCACTTGGGCTACTGTAATCGCTTACCATCAAGCGATACGTCTGCTCATTAGCCCCCTATTCTACAAAAAATAAAATGAATATCTTCTAGCTTATCTTCTAAAATAACGTCATTTCAATACATAATCTGACAAACCTATTCAGTTAAATAAACGATTCTGCGCATATTTACTAGTACATACATAACCATTCAAATATCTAAGAATGACAAACGGGTTACCCTCATCATCATTACGGCACTATTTGGACCGCCAAATTATGTTATGTGACAGCTGCGAAACCATTTTCTGGCCCGTAAATATACTTCAATATTTAGTTTAACTTCACAATCCAACGGAATTTCATATTCAACTCGTAAAAATATTGAAAGTTTTCAAAAATATTTTTGGAGTTAATTGGATTCGATTCTTTGTTTCAGAACATAAAAAAATGGAATATATTTTAAAATATGTTTTAACAGGACACAAATTTTTCAAAGTGCGATTATGATGTCTATGAAGAAAATCTAATATAAAATTCGTATAATTCCATTGTATTGTTGCAGTACGACCCCTTTTTGTAGAGATACTTGCCAGAGAGCAGCCACTTTCCGTGGGTCAAATAGCTGAATTGGCTTGTAAAGCAGTGGGCTCAAGACCACCGGCTACTATTTCGTGGTGGCTCGATGATCAACAAATGTCTACTGCTGCAATTCAAAAGGTATTTGAATTTGGATTTTGTTTAATTTTGTGGTACTAGCATGTGCTATTAGTCTTTTGAACATAAATTATGTCTAAGTCATTTTGAAACTTAGTATAAGCTTTTCTTGACATATTGACAAAATTTTGCAGAATAATACTTGCACACTACAACACTTAACATGGTTTACTTGACATTCAAGTTTGTATAAAAACACGAAAATTGTGTATTAATCAATGATATTAATCTATTTATATGCCGGTATTATTTAATTTATATGATTACGCCTAAAATATTTTTTTATCCAGAACTCTGATGATAAAAACGAAACCATATCGTTTTTGCGATGGACTCCCCGTATGGACCAAGACGGGCGGGTTCTAAGGTGTCGAGCAGCGCACAACAAACTCGAACACAATACCTTAGAAACTAGTGTCAAGCTCAATCTTCATTGTAAGTTATAGTTAAAAACTGTTTTATTAATGTAGATAATTCATTTTAGTAAGCTAAACCTAAAACATATTTTGTAAAAGATGCAGCTATTTTAACATCGACCATGTTATTGACAATATTTATTTTTTGCAGATGTTCCAATAGTAAGTTTACAATTAGGTTCAAAGCTTAATCCTAACGATATTGAAGAAGGCGACGATGTTTATTTTGAATGTATTGTGAGATCAAACCCACCAGCTTACAAAGTTGTTTGGGAACACAATGTAAGTATCATAAGAATATAACATTGCTGGAAACAATTCATGCTCTCCTATTACGTTATATTGACGTTTTATCAAATTGTGTATCAATTTAAAACATGCTAGTTTTAGTTCATTTTCAGCCATTCAGTTTCTACCATTGACGAAATTTATGATGGACCTAATCCATTATTTACTAAATCTCAAAATAATTGATTTAAGAAGAATACTCTTTTTGTAAAAGTAATTGTTTTAAAAACAAATATCAGTAGTATAATAAACAAATTTATTATTTTAAACCCTTTGACAATTGTCTTGGTGAAAAGTTATTTGCAAAATAAATAATTAATGGATGAGAAAACGGTAAAAAAAGAGCAATAAAAAATTAATTTTAATAAAAAGTGAAAGTAAATGTGTTTGATAGATTAATTTATTACCTAACCATATCTCTAAATTAGGAATCTAAGATAAAAATATTCTCATTAAATTCATCATGGACCTGGTCAATGGAGCTACTAAGAATGAACCCTAGATTCACACTAAATTGTCATTTTGAAGTTCAAATCAGAAAGAATCCATTTCCACTAGGCTACGTTTAAATGTTCGTCGATGGTGGATGTAGGTCGCTTCCAAATGGACTTTGACTTCCAAAGTTATTGAGGGAGGCCAATGTCGAGAAGTGTACGTCCTACGGCTGCCATTATAATATAGTATGATAGACTTATTGATTCCATTACCCAAGAAAATGTATTTCTCATTTATTTCACCGACCCCTATGACCGAATCTATTTTATCACAAGCTTTGATTTGATCGATCAAATTGCGTCACCTGTAACTCGATTGTCGGAATGCAATATTGGGAGGACTACACTCGATATTGAATTCGGTCGTTCACTTCTTTTTATTGTTTTGATGGTTGAAATTTGTGAAAACTAATTTTTGATGCATCTTTTTTGTCTGTTTTTTTTGTACTTACTTTTTTATACATTGGAATTATTTTAGTTTACAGCATGATAAAAATTTTGTTTGATTATTCATTTTATGTAATACTAAAAAATAAAACGGACTGCGATTTGACTGCCTCGGTGGTGTAGTGGTAGCGTACGCGACTGCTGTGCAAGAGGTCTCGGGTTCGAATCCTGGGTCGTACTAAATGTTTGTATGATCTGCAAATATTTGTTTCGGAGTTTGAGTGTTTTCTATGTATAATATGTATGTATTTACAAAAAAAAAGTATTTATGTATTCATGTCAGTTGTCTATTACCCATAATACAAGCTCTGCTTAGTTTGGGACTAGATGGCGTTGTGTGTTAGATGTCCGAAATATTTATTTATTTAAATATTTAACTGTAAATTCAATTAATTTGGCCTCAAATATAAAAAAGTCAAATAATTTCAAATACTTTGTAATGCAATAGTTTAAAATAACAACACAATAAAATAAATAGTTATGTTTTATTTTAAAAAGGGTCTTTAGTAATAAAAAACCTAAAATAATTTAGTTTCAAGGATTTCCTCAAAATTACGTAAAACATAAGTTCTGTCTATGAGTATAACTAAATTAATCAAAGCCCCAGGAAAATGAAGAATACAGAAATCGTGCTGTCTTAATGATAACACAGTTTGCGAGTACTCTAGAAACTTCATCGATTGTTTTAAAAAAGGTAATTAATTTTAGGGTCAGGTGATGACACATAATCAACGAGCAGGAGTCATAGCCGGCTCGGCTCATTTAGCGCTGCAAGGCGTTAACAGAAGCCAAGCGGGAAAATATGCCTGTACTGCATCCAACGTCGAAGGGGACGGCAAATCGCCTGCTGTCAATCTTCAAGTAATTTGTAAGTACTTGTGATACTGCAGATAATTAGGCAAAATTAACACACTATAACTGACTATAATGGTTATGAAATATATTTTTAATTATAGTTTCGGAATCAACGTGATTGATAGTATCAACGTTATATAGTATTATTTAACTATACATAATATTGAATATATTAAATAATATGAAACATCACAATGTGTCCTCAACCCGCACTTGGCCAGCGTGGGGACGTATGGCCTTAACCCTCTCCTGAGAGGAGACCCGAGCCCAGCAGTGGGACATTATGGGTTGATGATGATCACAATGTGTTCCAAATTAACCTAAGATTCTAAACACTTTTATAACTTATACTATTTATATTGATAAAATAACAAATGTCACTATCGCAATGTTGCTATGAAATGCTCATTTACGCATGAATATTTATAGGATTGATTTTATGTTTCCGTCTCTATTATACGGATAAATTTGCGCTCCATTCCTCGTAACGGCTATTGTGCCTATGTTTTCCACTACATAGTCCTGGACTGTCAGTACAAGATTTACTTCTGCCATCATCAAGATATTGTTGTTTATATAAAACAGCGTATTTCACATATCTAATTGGTTTTCGTTATTTGACATTACTGAAACTTAATAATACATAAATAAATAATAAAAAATAACAGTGAGACTAAACAGACACCCAATTATATAAAATTCTCATAAGTGTTTCAAATGGGGGTCATCACTATTTCACTATCATCGTTAAATAGACCAGTTTCGCAGGTATAGAAATTTATTAAATTGCTCTTTCGGTTATAAAACAGTAATAAATCGGTTATTTCAGTTTTAATTACTTAACTTGTACTTTTCATTATTAATTGTATCCAAAACCTGCAACATCTCATCATCATTGTAACTGTTTTATATTAAAAATAGTTTGAATATCAGTGTTGTATACTACTAGTATAATTTGAACAACTATCATAATAAGAAATATAAATAAATTAAAGAACTTAACATTATCACTTTTGCCTATTTTTTAGACGCTGACCAGCTTGGCGTTAATTTAAAGAGTTAACACTTGTACCAATGCCAAAAAAAAGTTTACTGATATGCAGCAAACAGTAAAGATGAATATGTTCTATCACAACGTGAATTTGAAATACTAATTAATTGCATAAGCTATGAAATATATAACCTTGTAATCCTTCAAAAATATTCTGTATCCTATTGTTTTTTATATACTATATATAATCTACTGATTTATAAGGAAGAAAACGTGAAAATTTCAGTTCTGAGGCAGCTGTCTCACACAATTACATTTTCTATTGTAATGCTTTAACACACAATGCTTATTTTCACTTAACGGCGGTAAATATATTTATATTTCTAAACCGATCATCGGATAAGACTAAAAGGTTTCCAACAAATCCAATTGTTCGGAGTAAATAGCAACTTTGCTCATATTTTAATTTCCTTTGTGTTATTTTGAGCATTTTTTTACTCCATGAATTTAGTTCCTTGTTAATGAGGAAAAAATCTTGATATGTAACAAATAAAACTGTTTTTAACGATGTACCAGAGATAGAAATAGTTAGTTCATATGATAATTAATAATCACCACCACCATAGTGTTCTATAAAAATGAATTTGAATGTAGATTCTGAAGCCTGTATGCAATGTAGTTGCCAAAGAGTAGTAAGTAGTATTTTCAAGGCAGGAGAGCCACACTGGTTTCAGCATGAACGGGCTGGCTCGACCGGGGCGGTACTACCTTCGCACAGATGATCAACGTAAAATGACAGCGTTCGTGCTGTCGTGTGTCGTTGGTGAGTGTGAGACCGGAGGCCTAATGATGCAGATGCATCACTAGGCCGTAATGGTGTGGGTCACCTTGCTGCATTGTTGTCTGTATTCGCAATGAGCATGGGGACCATCACTCTTGGATTCTGCTTATGACTTCCATCAGGCAGAGTTTATATTTTGACAGGCCCATTTATAAAAAAAACCTACTAAGTTTGATGAAAAGCATGGGCAGAATCTAAGAATGAGGGCCACCAAACTCACTTTTTCACACCCCGCTTAATGGACTCGAGATCATAGTTGAAGGGACAGATATCTCTTGGCACTGAATTTCAGTTCAAGCGTGTATCATATATCTTCCTAACCTTTATCGTAGCCTTTATTCCCAAGATTATTAATTGTGTTAAAGTTATCAGTATATTTGAGGGCACTGATAATTCAGTAACGATTACGATAAATGGTCGTGACAATCGGAGCGATAGAAAGACGGCTCAACCCTTTGACAGCCAAGGACCCATTAAAGCGTAACTGCCTTGCTGGCGCAGTGGTAGTGTAATCGACTGCTGTGCTTGAGGTCTCTGATTCGCGCCTGGATCAGAGCAAATGATTGTATAATCTGCAAATATTTCTTTCAAAGTTTGGGTTTTTTCTATGTTGTGTATGTTACAAAAAAATAACATTCGAGTCTTCTGTCACTCAAACTTACTTTAATAGTACAAGCTCTGCTTAGTTAGAAGCTAAATGTCGTGGTGTATCAGGTGCCCAAAATATTTATAATTATTTATTAGTTAAAAATTTGGTCGAGACGCTAATGACGTCTTAAAACGTGCACCGCACTTGACTTTTTAATAATTGACAAACCTTGGGTAGAACTGATTTTTAGAATCAAGAACTTTTGTAACAGTTCAGAATATTTTTGACTTCTCCAAACTGGTACGTTAATAAGTATTTGATGCCAGAAAAACCCGACAACGGCCATGACAATCGGAAGCTGCGGAACCTTCGATAAATAACTACAATATGTAAAGAAAAGCATTTTATATATTGAAACGTTTTACTTTCTCTGTATTAATATTATAAAGTGGAAACATTTGCTTCTTTGTTTGTTTGCATTGAATAGGCTCTGAAACTACTGAACCGTCTTGAAACATTATTTCACCATTAGAAAGTTAAATCATCCCCGAGCAATTTTACAAGACGGTTTATAAAACAAATACGTCACGATGGGTTATATTAAACTGTACCTATTCATTCTTGGATTAATTTACATTTAAACGACTGAGTTTCCGAGCTATCGAACATAGGCTATACATTTGTAAAAAAGTTAGGGACGTATGGCCTTAACCCTCTCCTGATAGGAGACCCGAGCCCAGCAGTGGGACATTATAGGTTGTTGATTGATTGATAGGGATTGTATGAAAACTTCGAGACTTGGTCAAGTATTCTAAATTTGGAAAGTTTGCTAAGAGCGTGTTAAAATTTATAATTTTTAAATTTTTGGATAAATACCTTCCGTGCCTCTCCTGTCCTCCTGTCTACCCGTGCGAAGCCGAAGCGGGCTGCCAATCATAAATGAAAAACTTACTGTCCTCATAGCATATAGAACCGCCGCAGCCCAAATGCCATTATATAGGTTTTACAAACATTTTATTATAAACTTAAAATTACATTAGGTATAATATTTTTTCTGTAACATTTTTAACTGTTATGAGTACATCATTATTAACAAGCAATCAACTATGCTGATTAACAATTCGGTTTTATAGTGTGTAATTAACTAATGTTATTGAAGGTTATATTCATAGATGTATGAGGTCAAATTAGTTTAAGAGTTAAGAAACTTTTTTATCTGTAATGAAATTTCATCAATCATCAACAACCCACATTGTCGAAATGCTGGGCTCGGGTCGCCTCTCAGGGGAAGGTTAAGGCGGCCACGCTGGCCAAGTGCAGGTGGGGACTGGCAAGACTACGTTGTGACTACGTAATCTTGCCGTTGGATGTTTTTTAGCCGCTCAAAAGCCTCCATCTAAGCTTGACGACTGTTACGCTACGATAATAACCGGGACCGACTGCTTAACGCGACCTCCGAATCACGGAGACTTTCATGGTAACTTACCACCTGCAGACATCCGTCCAGGTCGTTGCTTCGCTCGGAGATAGTTTCTAATCATCGAGTGCGATTGGTCAATGAGCACCTCGTGATGAAATTTGGCATGGAGATATTATGATTATTGAGAAAGGACGTTGATTACTCTTTACCCCGATGTAGACAGGTTATACTTAGAATCGGCTAATAGTCTGCTCAATTAACCTCCTGTACTATAAGAAGAAATAAAGACATTTATTGTTACATTATGATCATTAAAAAGCATAAAACAGTATAAAATCTATATCCATTTGTAAGTTATTGTACAAATCTCCTGTTTGTATCTCCGTATTTGTGTTACCATTACTACCAAAGTTCAAACGTCAAAATTTGCATACGAATCTGTAATATATCAATTCACACACACCATGTTCACAAATTCACACACCATCGGAACATCAAATTGAATTTACACTTGGGATGTAACGTATTACTTGCAAATTTATTGAATAACATTGCATTGATTTGAATTTCTATGCAAACCCCAAGAGGTTTAGCTTCATACATAAATTATGTACGCGATTTGACTTTAGTAGTTTGGAATATTAATTTAACAATTAATTTTTACTTTAATGTTTTGTTAATTACACCTATTTTAACTTATCTTCAGTTAATTAAGTTGAGTAAAGTGACGTAACTGTACTTCGGAATATTAGTTTAACGATTAATCTTTCCATGTTTTATTACCTGCCATTAAAGGTCTAATAATAATATTTCGGACATCTAACATACAATGTCATTTAGTTTCAAACTAAGTAGAGCTTTTACTATAAAAACTAGAATGGCTGATAGAATATATTTTTTTTTTGTAAATGTGTACATCCATACTTATTTAAACATAGAATTCCCCCAATAACCAAAACAAATATAATCACATTATTAACTTACAGTTCAACACATGAAAATACTTAGAACACTATCTTAATTCATATATTCCTAACACAAGTAGACTAAAGATAATATCATGTAACAAGATAACAACTTAAAGAGATTGGTCTTAGATAACACACTTAGGGGCAATGAAGTGGATGTGACGATATCGTCTTATCTAGGAATATTGGATTTAGCGATAAAACATAGAGCTTTATCGTATCAGTTATGTGACTAAAATAGATTACTTTACTCTCTTATAAAACCGTGGGAGAGTTATAATTTAGGTGCAAAACGAACTCTAAGCAATTTTTACGTTCCACAGTAATAAGTAACCAAAGAATTCTAAATAGAATGAGTGAGGGGACCAGAGGCGCCTATTCACATATTTCAAAGGGTAAGGAGAGCAGTTGACCTACACGGTGACTGAATCTTGAGTTGCATACGACTCCCACAAAAAACAACTATTGTGTAATAAACACGTTTGTTTATTCGGTGTAGGGAGGTTATTTATTTCTCTTTTTAGTGATGCTCAGCTCTTATTAATCAAAATGTCATATTAATTATCCTATAATGGACACACCAGCAAAACACACATAAAAAAATAACGTGAAAATTGGTTAGACAGTTTCGAAGTTCATCGTTAACATCAAGGTGACACGAAAATTACATATGCTAGATGTGTATGTTTTCAGAAATATTTTGTTTAAGCTTAACTTTGAGTTTGGGATCAGGGACACGTTTGTGAGAAATGTAAAGTATTTATTATTGGACCTAACTTTTTAATGTCCCTGAAAGTAATTACTCTTAACTATTTATCATCGTTCATACATTTTATTTACTTATTAAGTTTATGCAAAAAAGTACAAAGACGGATTTAATGCCTTAGACATTCTTAACGGTCTACCGTGAGTACTATGAAGAGAGTGAAGAGGAGCACTGCACTTTGGCTAAGAGTTTAAAAATATACATCTTAGGTACACACCGGATTACATAAATACAAATTTTCTTTTTAGTTTCGTCGGACATTTAACCATCATCTTTTTGACATTATAAACATGAAAGATTAGCTTCATAATAAACGTCAAATAAAAGAAAAAAGTCGTGTGCCAATTTTATGTTTAAAGCAATGAAAATGATAATAGATGAATGTTTTAATATGAAAATAATGGCCTGTAAATGTTTTTAAAATATAATAAATACGTTCTGTACGTGAATGCTTAATTCATGACTGTCAATATCTGAAACACAAATGGAATGGGTTATCCTGTGATATATTGCCCCGAATTCCCAATAAACTGCGTACTATACATTGTCAAAATGCTTTATACACACATTTACTAACGTAAATAAAAAAAACATTGCATAAATTTGATGGATGTGCCGGTTCTCGTTGATTATCTCTTTAATATTTCCTGTGTATTTTTCTATTGTTAACTTTTCAAGAGTGAACATTCAATAAAATAACGGGGCCAACTAACACCATGAAGCTATAAAATCTATAACAATGCTTTAACGAAACAGTTCATTTAAAATAATAATCAAAATATTTTTAAACACTCAGGGTAACTAATATCATACATTATACAAATACTCACCAGGTCAAATCAAACAAGCTCGATATACTTATTCTATTTAGTTAAACAGTTCCATAAGCCGTGTTCAGGATCCGACACCGGAACAAGCTAAATCAATGCGTTGCCACTGAAGATATATCATATGGTAAATTTGTTCCCAGTCGGATATTAGAAAATGATTCTAATTTAGGTTCCAAGTTGCAAGTAAAATAAAAAAGTATCACACCAAGTCGATTCCACCAATATGCGTGATCGTAGGAAATTATGAAAAGAAAATGTTAATTCTATTTCTGCGAATTCATTCCCAATTCGACTAGACTCATACAGCACATTTCTAAAAGCATGAAAATTCTAAATTGTCCGGCTAACTTCGTTTTTCAAACTCTCTAAATAAAGTAGGTCACACATTTGTAGTATCATTGTAACCCCAGTGAGGTAAATTATTTGTAGAGGGATACTTACATGCCACTAGTATATTAGGGTAGGGCGTACCCTACCGAATATCGAAATCGCAGTCATTATTCTGTTTTTATTTTCTTACTTATAATATTACTGAAAAACCGCGCCTTTGATACTATGAATAAAATGTTATTTCCAACTAGTCTGTTGTGTAGTTGGAAATATCATTTTAATGTGTAGTTGATCTGAATAGTGTCGGAAGATCTTCAAATGCTCACTTTTTTTAAAGATGCTAAGAAACTGTGCTGTTAACGTTTTCTTACTAGACTTAAGTATAAGCTTATGTAGTTTATAAAATGGTTTAATAATAAAATATTTATTTCCATAGTAACAATACAATTAAATTTGACTTTCTAAAGTCGATTGGAATATAGAATTGCTCATTAAAATATGTTAAGCTGAGTTTAAAATCACATCACAATAAATAGCCGAGGATCGAACTAAGTGGTGTGAATTTGGAGAGGCCTATGTCTAGTAATGAACTGCGGTAGGCTGATGATGATGATAAAATATATTTCAAAACTATGAAAAGTTTAAGAAACTATATTCAGACTACGTAGAAACTGATGAAATGTATATAGCCTGTTACTTAAGTGAATTATAATAAAAAAACAATTACGAATCTATGGATAAGTCCAGGTCCTGTTGCGCTCGGTGCTTCCAAACAATTACCGAGGGTAAGCAACGACGGCGCGGTCAGTAACTGGATAAGTGACCGCTGGTAGCATACTACTATGAGGATTCCTATGATGTGAAGGTCTCGTTAAGCAGTCTTTTCCGGATTTTATCATAATGATAACAATCGTGAAGCAGTTGGAGGCTATTGGGCGACTTAAAAACTTCCAACGGTAAGATTACATAGCCACAATGTTGTCTTGACAGTCCCCAACCCGAACTTGGTCAGCGTGAGGACATATGGCCTAAACCTCTCCTGAGAGAAGACTCGAACCCAGTAGTGGGACATTGTGCGGTTGTTAATGGACTTTGGACACCTCACTCATTAAAATCGACATACACACATACATACATAGACTGAAAAGACTATTAACTTTCCTTTTGGCTTCGCTGTAGATATTAATATAAGGTATTGATGTTGAACCGCACACTCAATTTATAAACATTGTGGTTTGTACATCTTTTTCCTTCCTTGTAAGATGAGCACACCAGTTACCTTCGTCGACTTCTACCAACATGTATTGAAAGTAAGTACGAACATATAAAACTGTTTATTTATTTCTCGTTTTGTTTCATTGACCGAGCTATATAATCAAATGTTAGAGTCAGATGAGATCTATTTTATTGTTTCAATTGTACATAGTGACGTTGAATAGTTGTAAATTATAATAATTTTGAAGCGCGATAGCTTTAGCGAACTTACAGTGATTTACACAAATGCCAAAGACCTTTGGAGTTTCTAAAGATAAATTAAAACGTATTTACGTATTTTGATATTCCCGTACTTACATAAAAAGATATGATAATGTAGTACATAAACAGTCGAATTTAAACTGCAGTCGTTTCCGATACATCAAACTGTTTGATATTTCTTTCTTAACTTAATACAATTATTCCTGGAGCCATTATGAATTCAAAATTGTAGATAATAAAACTTGTATATAAAATTTGAAATTTTATGAAACTTGATAATTTAAGTTCAAATATAACGAATTGGAAATTTCGATGAAAATCAAAAAGTTGTGTTTGTTTTACCAAAATAGTGGCCTTATTTCTTTATCACAACATGTACTCTAAAACACTACTAAGATCATTTATCTCTCATAGAGTTTTAAACTGAAGTCTTATTTCAATCAATTAGAATGCTAATGATATAAATACTATTGCTATATATAATATCGCACGTAAATTTCGAGAATGGAAAAAGAGAAACTCCCGGCATAATAGTACGCCTATTCAGTATGCCATGAATAGGAAACCTGCCCTCAATATTTGAATAGTATGTTACATTTTATGTAAAAGAACAAATATCTACTGATCACGAAGATTTTTTTAGTAGCATGCATTTATTTTATACATAATATTGTATATTTTATACATAATATATATATATATATATATATATATATATATATATATATATTTGGCCTCATAGAAAACCGGTGTGAAACAGTGTATCACCGAGTGAGTGAGGATAGCGGAGACCCAACCCCAAAGGCTGGCAACGCAATTATGACGCTTCTGGTGTTGTAGGTGTTCATGGTGGGCGGCGGTAATTATTTACCATCAGGAGATAGGTCTTCCTATTGCCCCTTATTCCATAAAAAAATATATAAATGAAACTTAGGTTATTTTTTAACAGCATTTTTTGCAAGTTCATTCAGAAGGAGCTGTCTATTAAGGTTTTTCTTTAAATCCAATGAATTATAAACTGCATAATTTAGGATAGGCTTTTTAATATCAGTGTAATTTAAACTGTAATGTATTTTACTCGGGATAAAAAAACAACGTCCACACAAAGAGTTTTCCTATGTTTTATGATATAGAAGGCAAACGAGCAGACATATCGCCTCATGGTAAGTGATTACAGCTGCCCATGGACACCCGCCACACCAAAGGCGTCACAAGTGCGTTGTCGGCCTTTTAAGAAGGAGTACGCTCTAGAGCTATTTCCTTTGGTCTTAGAAATATGCAAGGTCTTTAATTAATTTAATAGTACAATTATATTTAATAACCAGCAAAAGATATTGTCAAGTTAGATTGTTCTAAAAAACAGGGCTCAAATTTATCTTAAATGACAATTTCATTAATCAAGCCAATGCAATTTTATATTAGTGACAGTAAAATCTTAGAGAGGTCCTTAACACTGACAAGGCCTCTAATTAATTCAATTCATGAAATGTTACTAGAACTTCAAATCTTTACTATTTAGCCTGCATAACATAGTCGAGTGTTTCGGCACTACTTAATCCTCCTTTCTCTTGCGATAAATGTTTTACTTAGCTCCCTAATGTTTCCGTAATTAGACCTCTTTGCAGGATATATAGCTCAGATCTTCCGTGTTTTATACGTGATGTCCGTTTATTGCTAATTAAGTCTGTTTACTTTATGAATTAATTGAATATTTTTTTAACAAATATTATAGTGTTTAATATAAATGGCTCTAAAACTGAAATTGTCACTAGATTAATATGCTTATGCTATTCGAAGATTTTAAAATTTATTTTGTTTCCGTGATTGGACTTATTTGTAAGGATATATAGCTCAGATCTTTGATACGTGATGTTCGTTTATTGCTATGTGTCCATCACATCACAAAATAATTGAATATTTTAAACAAAAAAGGCTGGATGCGAGAAGCCATAGATCGAACTAAGCGGCGTGAAATTGGAGAGGCCTATGTCCAGTGGACTGCAATAGGCTAATGATGGTGATGATGATGAAACAAAAATTACATAGTCGTTTATGATTGCTCAAAAACTGAACTTGTGGCTACGTTAATATTTTGGTGCCAATAATTTTAAGATTTTACAAACAAATATAATACCGCTAGTAGGTGGTACGGCTATAAAAAATGTAATAATTGACAGCATCGGCCACAATTGCGGATTGTGGTTTGTGAACTGTTATCGTTTAAAATTGTTGACATCATTTTAAACAGGTAGCTGAATGTTAATTGTTTAAATTCCAGAATGTTATATAGTTTTATATATATTAAATATTTTCACTGCAAAAATTTGAGCCAACCGAGACTGCAATTATACAAGACTCAAAGTAGTCATTTTATATCGGTTACATCATATTCACTGGCAACAAATTGTGAAAGTGTTTATATATTAAAAATTTCCAAAGAAACCTCAACATTTAACTCAAACTACACAACAGATTTCAAAAATTCTTTCATCATTAGAAAGCTACGTTTTCTTGAAGTAATAGGTATAATATATATGCTATGGTTGTATTTTCCGTAAAGAACCCGTGCGAAGCCAGGGCGGATTGCTAGAATGTCTATATATTTGAACGCGCAGCTGCACGCTCCGCTTCCACGCCCGCTCCGCTCCGCTGATTTCGTGTATGTGGCCTAAATGTTAGCTGTATTAATTGGTGTATGATAAAGTTTTTCTTTAACACTTTTATTAAGGAATGGGAACAGTTCTGCGTGTCAATTCAGGTCATTAGGCTTATGACAAAAGACAAATTAAAAACAAAATTAGTTTGCAGTACGTCTCTTGCGTATATATTTTATTATAGCCAATATTAATTTTGCAGATAAGCCTGTGTGCATAACAACAACAACAATTATAGTAGGTGCCGCAATAAATGAAGCTACCAAAGTTGCATGCGAAGTGGACGCCTTTCCGCCGCCGAAGAACTTTCAGTGGACGCTTAATAATTCCATGGGAACTTTGGA
This sequence comes from Hyphantria cunea, assembly GCA_003709505.1. Taxonomy (NCBI): domain Eukaryota; kingdom Metazoa; phylum Arthropoda; class Insecta; order Lepidoptera; family Erebidae; genus Hyphantria; species Hyphantria cunea. The sequence continues at coordinate 607,230 of PKRV01000054.1, forward strand.
AATTGAAGCCGTGAGTATAACTTTGCTATCAACATTTATATGCAAATTGTAACTGAATACTTAAATCACTGGTGTTAGACTAAGTTCAAAAGTTACACAGAAAGTTAAGCAACACATGACTATTGTAAATTCAAATATATACTTGCATCATATTTATATCATTCATCTTCAAACCCTTTTTACCTTCAACAATACGGAAAATGTATATGTACCACCAATGTTGCCATTGGACTCTAAAATTACTAATCCGATTTGAATGTGGTTTTCAAGGATGGGTTCTTAGCAGACTAGGTTGTTATCGGCACTTAAGTACTAGATAACATCGGAGTTATGTAGAAAAACTATTGTCAAACTTTTTACTTATGATGAATAATTTATAAATGAGTATATTGTTAACACGAAATTTGAACAAACTAGACGACTTCTTGTGACCTGCTAATGAGGTCAGAACCTGTCTTGGTTATAAGATTATTTATATGATCGTATCTTCTGTTAGTGTTGAAAAATGTAACCTAAATGTAAAAATGTTCCTTCAGACATGTGACAGATTTTTCTGATAATTTTTCGGCACAGTATATGTACTGGTTTTATGAGAGATATCCTCATATTAAATTATCCTTTTTTATGGAATAAAGATCAATCTAGCAGACGTGATGATAAGCGATTACTGCTGCTCATGGATACCCGGGAGCACCAGAGGCGTCACAAGTGCATTGCCGGCCTTTGGGGCATGGGGAGAGAGATAGATTTAGGGGTTGGGGTATGGGCCTCCGGTATTGGGTCCGGATGGCGTAAGAAAGCGATTCCCGGATTCCTCCCGTCTCAGGCGCAGAGTGGCACACCGTGTGGTTTTAGTCGGTTCGATTCCGACACACCGCCCCGCCGCAATCCCCGGTGGGGTGAAAGCCCGAGGGGGTTTCCAAAGGTAAAAAAAACAAAATGGGTTTCCGGTATTCGCACTCACTCGATGAAACACAGCGCAAGCACTGATACCTGTTTTCTGCGTGGTGGTGGTATTACTCATGCCGAAAACTAGTAAACAAATAATAATAAACAAACTTTTTAAACAAATCACCGGTCATCGGTCTTCTGACATAAAATACTATAATGTTACTTAGAGTACATGACCCTGTTGATGTTTCAAAACTTTTTCTTTATTATTTTATTAGGCTAAGTGTATAATAAGGTTTTGGCCTAATATCCCACATTGCCTATACAGGTTGGTGAAGAGTTAGTGTCGAGTGTTCCTTGTCTTTACAGTACTGTTGTCGCGCATAATGGACTCTTAGCGCCGAGTTTGACACCTAGGGGTAAATTAGGGATGGTGGGAATTACATTTTGTGTTATAAATCCGTCATCACATTGAGTGAACTTCATTTACTGATTTTCAATTAGAACTTTAAAACCAATTAGAACTATAGACATATTGTTTGGAGCAATATTGCTGTATAATTAACAATACCTATACTCAAGTATGCTTTTCATTTGAGCATATTTGGGGAAAGTGCTATAATTAATAAACCTTGACGTGAACTGTTACTGAACTATATTAAATTAGTTTCTGATACTATTTTATATAATGGTAGTGCTTCGAATTAATTAAGTTTTAGAATTGCTGACAAAAGTCGACTTAGCGCTCATCTTATTACCCGACTATGACAAAGGCAAAAGGAAGGATGATAGTTTTGGCAGTCTATGTACGTTTGTATAAGTTGAAATATAACCGCATCCTCCTTGTTATATATATATGGTTGGTCTAGCGGTTGGCGTATACGATTGGTGATCATGAGGTCTCGAGTTCGAATCCCACGTCGGAACAAAAAGTGTAATTACTATAACCAAAAAAGAATTTATTTGATTATAGAAATGCTTAATAACAGCTCGAAGTTTGGAAGTGGGGGTCTTAGCGCCTGTGGCTCGGAGAGCACTTAAAGTCGACCTGCACCTGATCTGAGATTCCATCCCATTGGATTATGAGAGTGAGGGAATAGAAAGTGCACCTGTGTTTGCACAAATTTGTGCACTATAATATCTCCTGCGCAGTTGGCTGGTCACTATTGAGAATCATGGCCAAAATCGGCTCAGAAAACATCATCAGTATGGTCGTAGATGTAACCTGTTTTATGAATATTGTTTATCTATTGTACACTACTTTTTTAGAATAAATAAGTTCGTCTCGTTGTCACATCATTCTGTCGATTACTTTATTCATTAGTTTAGATCTAGCTAATCAATAAACAAATACTAGTTTTTATTAGTATACGCCACCGCAACACTTTTACTACTAAACCGATATTAATGAATGTGGTGTCTATAGATGACAACAACATGAGCTACAATATATAAATGTTAACAAATGGTTCAGCAAAATCTTTTAAACATAAGATTATTTTTATCGATGAAGTGTCACTGAGTTAAGGATTTTTTTTATTTTTTCCTTGTTTTTAAATATGGAAACCTAGCTGAGTCCCGCGGTGTCACCCGTGGTACAACAATAACCGCGGGTAGCGATGCGGTGCAAAGCTATTAAAAAAAATTGCCTTAGTTTCTCCTCATATCATTAGCTATCTGCACGTAAAAGTCCCGTCAAAATCGTTCCAGCCGTTCCAGAGATTACTCGGACATACAGACAAACAGACAGACAATCTAATATTGTAAAAATGTTATTTTGGCATATGTATAGTGTATACATACATATGCATTTAGTTAAAAGCGGTTATTTTATTTATTTGTATATATGGTAGTATATATCCAATTTTGTTTAAACATTTCGTTTTAAACAAAAATAAACTAAACTAAGTATACACCTACCTCCTCCTTTTGAAAGTCGGTTAAAAACTGTACAGTCTAGTTCATTCACCATGGGTTAGGCATAACCAGTAAAGTAAGAACAGCTTTCTAGGCGAACTATTGAGCAATAAATCATCTACGGACAATTCCAGCTGGACACATAACGGCTTCGCCTAAGGTAGCTCCAACGTAGAACTAAATACGTTCGTATAAAACTTTTCTATTCAAGTGATGTATTTTTTAGGTATTCTTTATATATAAATAATAATTACATATATAGATAGAAGAAAAAAAATGTCACATCTTCAACGTGTGAGCTTAGAATTTTGTATCACTTTTTCTTTAAAATACGAAGCAGTAAAGTTGCCTAAGTCAAAGTATATATTGACGTTGAGAAGGCAATTTTTTTTATGTATTATTATGTACTTTAGTCGAACATTTTTTTTTATTTTCACTTCCCATAGTACAAAAATCTTAACAAATATAATTGAAGTTTTATTGTCTACGATTTCGAAAAATACAAAAGTATTTTCGTTTTCCATCTTGTTTTTTAATAAATATCCTTTTTAAAAGTGATCCATTACGTACACTTTATGCACATGCGGGCGTCACTCGTCCTGAATAATCCTTTGTTTAATGGGACCATTTACTTTTTACATTTTTTTTACTCGGAATGCATTTCCAAAAGAGCAATTTGTCTTTTGTGTTGATATTGTGTCGGGGACTTTATGAAACTACTAAAGAAATTCGACTGAATACTTATCCAAGTGAATGCCAATACTAAGTAATTTTGTTGCTAAGCGTTTCTTGGAAAGAATATTGTTTGGTTTCCTTTACAGCCTTTGTAGACTATTTCTTTTGAGGCAGTACAGCCATGCTAATTTCAGCACAAACAGGCCGGCTTGGTCGGAAGAGGTGAAATGGATAATGGTACTCCAGGTGCCGAAAAACCCGTAAATGCATGTAGATTATATGTAGATTCTATGATTGGAAACTATGATACTTCTATGATTTCAGTATTATTCCAGTAAAGATCAGCAAGGCCCTACCAAAAATATAATCATTTTTTAATGAGAATATGAGTAAATTTTTCAACTTTTACTGATCTCCAGCCCTCAGTGTACAAAAAATAACAACTCGGTAAAGGAATTTGACTTTAATAAGGTTTAAAGAAGTGCTGTTAAGTGTTTTGTCAAGTATGAAGCAAAATACTGAGTGGGTGACCGCCGTAATAAATATAAAAATAAAATGTATGTTCATTTTATACATTCGTGTTTCTTTTATTACCCGACTATGAAAGGAGGGTTATGTTTTTCCAGTATATGTATATTTCTTTGGCACGCCCTAGAGCCTCTGGAAGAACGGGTCACATGTTCCTCCTACACAAAGGGAGGATCCTTCGACCAGGCGAGGTGATCATGCCTGGCGGGCCACTGCCCAACGATTGATGTTGGGAAGTTGTATATATGTTAATCGGCGCGAGAACATCTATTGCGCGATGCAGGATAGGTAGCTTCTTCGTACACTACGTTACTCCGTAGTTCAGTGTATCTTCGGTAGATGGCGTTGTCATATGTTTTTGTTGCCGCTGTATGTGGAAGTCGCCACATCACTCCCCTCCAAGACCGGAGGTCGAGGTCGAGTCTGCTGTCTGTGCTCTGTTGTGGAGCTTGCCAGTGCCAGGATTGAATAGTTCCAGTGCGTCGGAACCGAGTGCCGCAAGTTTCAGTGAGTCGGAACTGAATGCCGCTAGTCTCAGTGAGTCAGGGCTTTAGTTCGCTGATCCCAGTGAGTCGGGAATGCATACGGTACGCGGTGCTGCGGTGAGGTCCCATGTGAGTCGGGGCAGTTGCTGCGTAGTGGCTGACTGATGCGTAGATGGGAGAGAGATGCTCTGCTTACATGGACCGTAGGTGCAGTGTGCTATGCCTAGACGCTGATGAGGCCGTAAGGGTTACCAGGCTGGAGCGGTCGTATCCTGCATGTGGTGTATCCCTGTTGAGGCTGAGGTTGCTGGCTGGCTGAGACTTGCTGTGGGAGTGAACATGATGGTGGCACGCTGACTGTTGATCTGCTCCTTCGAAGACTGCGTCCAATCACGTCGGGGTCACCACTATGGAGGAACGCGTGTCATGTCCCTCCAACACAAAGGGAGGATCCTCCGACCAGGTGATCATGCCTGGCGGGCCACGGCCCGACGGTTGAAGTTGGGAAGTTGTATATGTTTTACGGCGCGAGAACACCTTTTGCGCGATGCAGAATTGGTAGCTTCTTCGTACACTACATTACTCCGTAGTTCAGTGTATTTTCGGTAGATGGCGTTATCATATGTTTTTATTACCGATGTATGTGGAAGTCGCCACAAGCCAAAACAGCTTCTTAGATTTTTATGCAAGTAATTTTAATAGATTTGTCTTAGTCGTGAAAGTGACACTGGGTACACCAAAATAAAAAAAAAATTAAGTACTTTTGAAGTCAAAGAATAATCTCAAAAAAGTGTTTTCAAAATACATCGAGTGTGGTATCAAAATAAATAATTTTATTATAATATAATATTAAGAATAAATATATAAATGAAAAGTTTTATATGATTACTTGTTTGAAGAATGTGGTAGGATCTATTCTTATATAAAGCATAATGTCGAGTAAGATTAGAAATGTTTCTTTAAATTGAGAGAGATTATAATGTTTTCTTATTCGATCAATGACTAAAAACATTAGATCCTTTAGATCTTTTTGGAAAATAAGCTCATAAGAAAAATGACGAATGGATCCTAAACAGAACTAAATGTCAGAAGTGCACTGCGTCAAAAATGCACAGTGTCAGAAGTGCACGGCGTCAAGAATGCACAATGTCAGAAGTACACGGCATCAAAAATGCATATCTTTCCAGAAATAGGTCTCTTCTTAGAAAGGAAATTGAACAGTGTAGTATAATGCAATTATTGCCACAGGTCGGTACAGGTGTGTGTCAAGTTTTCCTCGTGTTGCGCTGCTATTGCCCTGCGTACTTTTCTTCCATAGTCGGTTACCGATTTTTATTTTTTTTTTCACAATATTAATTATGTGCAGAGCGGCAAACAAGAAGCTAACAACCCTTTACATGACCAGGGATTAATGCAAAGCTAATAATTTTATTATTTTCTTATCAAACAGGAAAAGTTCACCATAGATGCAACAGGGCGGTCAGTCTTCTCTTATACTCCTGCAACAGAAAAAGACTATGGTTCGCTAGCATGCCGAGCTACAAATTTAGCAGGACAACAAGTAGAACCGTGTCGGTACTCCTTACTGCCAGCTGTTAAACCTGATCAGCTTACTAACTGTACGTCCATTAATCTGACCGACGACTCTGCAGAAATCAGATGTTTGTCAGGTAAGACCTACAACTAAAGCATTTTTCGTTTTTCTTTTGTTACATTTTTGACGACAAACAATTCATCTGAACAAATAACAGATATCCATTCTTTCTAATAATGTCTAAAGATCAACTCAACATTATATACATAAATAGAGGAGTCTTTATTTGTACACCTTTTTATAGATTCATAAGTGAGTCAGATACATAATCGCAAAGGGTGGCCCGATTGCTAATAGGAATCTCTTCCAGGCAACTTTAGGATGAATCAAAATTATTTTTCTCAGCCCCAAAAATTATTTACCTATACTTATATATTGAGTAATATACCATACAATATATTGAGTTAAAATTAGTGGTATCTAGTTTCTTCATAGAAAAAGTAAAAAGATTTCATGGCCTCGCTCGGTAATTATATAAGTATAAAATTAGTTATTGTAAAATATCTGATTACTTATACGGAATTTACATGATCTTATTGGTATGGTGCATTGCTAGTACATTGTAGGCTGAAAACATTGTTTGTATAAACTCATTACCATTGTATTCGTATATGTTCGTTCATTATTTCTTAGACCAATTATATATAACTTATTTACCTTGGACTTCAATGGTACTTATTGATTGTTTCGTATTCTTGATCTTTAAAACTGTGTTACAAAATATATAAGTTAATGTAAATGTATTAAATACTTATAAAATAAGCATTAAACTAAAATCAACAAATACAAATACTTTCTAGTAATCCAGGTAAAAGAAATCAAATAGTGTAATCATGTACACAAATATAACGCATAATCTGAGTAAGCATAGTTAAAAAAAAGTGTAAATTGATGTAAACTTTTGCGTATTTTTTAAAATAATATAATTGTTTAAATAACATATAATTGTGCTCGCACAATCTCTTCTACTTCCCATCCTTGACTATGCCGATGTCAGCTTTCTGGATCTCACCAAAGACCGACTGAATAAACTAGAGCGACTTCAAATGTATATTATCATTGGATTGCACAAATATGATCTTATTTCTGAGTCTCGTTCTAAGCACAGGTAGCTACCAATACGATTTCGTAGGAACCTACATATTCTTTCTCTTCTATACAGTGTTCTGTTTCATCGTCATACTCCTCTTTATCTCAAAGAACGTTTTCAGTTCTTAAAGACCACACATTGCAGGGCCTTGAGGCCATCAGAGAATTTAATATTGAAGATGCCAAATCATTCTAGTCAGTTTGCCGGCAGGTCTTTTACTCTGCACGCGGTAAGACTTTGGAACGACTTGCCTGAGACAATTCGAAAAGCAAAAACTTTGCCTGTTTTTAAAAAGCTAGTGAAGGACCATTATTTGTCATTATGATTTTGTTTTATTTTTTTATTTTATCTATATCCATCTATTTTTTCTATTCTCTTTTAGTAAATTATATTTAGTCGGTATGTGAGCTGCCCGAAGTTTTTGGTTGCCGAAAATCCGTGTTGTGGTTGTCTGGAAGAGTTCGCCGTGAGCGATAAGACCGCCTATTGTATTAATTGCATATTTGTGGCTCCTCCTCTGTTTTAACTTTGTAATTTTGCATGTATACAATAAAAATATATAAATAAATAAATAAAATAATTTCCTGAGCCTGAACCTTCTTGAACCTTTCAAATTAAAATATATAATCAATTTTTCAATTCACTATATTTCGAAACTGATTTATATATCTTTATGAATACCATTTCAAGAGCCACAGAAAAAAAATAACCTCACAACCGATTCAGATACGGCTGTCTGATCCCTAATTAGGTAGAAACTAGGTTGTGGTAATCACACTACTGATAAACAAGAACAGAAAACCAAACATAAGGAACAAAAAAAAATGTTTTTGTACCTATAATAAGTCTTAAACTATCAAATTATATGGTTACGTTCATACCTAATTATTTATAACTATACGTTTTTACATCCGTGATTTGTCAGTATGTGATTTACCGCCTATAATTTACTCTTGTTTCAACTATAACATTTTGTAATCATGCATAATTGTCCTTATTATTTTGTTTTTTTTTAAGCCAAATTATAGTTGTCCTTTTCTTTCATAAATGTACGTTGTTCAGAAATTAAATCAAATCGAAAACCTCCTTGGTCGGAAGTTTTCGTATTTGGTATTCAATTGTAGAAAATTAAGTTACTCAAATTGCTTTCACTGCGAATGAAAACAAGAAAATATAAATTGAATATTTATGTGATTTCCCAGGTTCATTGCTATATATAATTTTATTTTTTTTAGGTTACGATGGAGGTCTTCATACGACGTATTTTGTAGAAGTTTGGGAGACTAAAAACTTAATAGCAAATGTTTCTACACCCTTGCCTGCGTGGATACTTCGAGGGCTTGGTTCAGGGAAAACATTAAAGCTAGTTTTTTATGCATTCAATGCGAGGGGGAGATCGGAACCAGCTACCTTGAGGATAAACACTCTAGCGAGATTAGCTTTGCCCACAGGTATAATTTAATAGTTTTAAAAGTAAAATACCTATGTAAAAGTTTAAAAAAAAAATCTATATATATAAATACAAGAATGAAACTAAGGATCTGATCTTAATTAAAAAAATACCGTTACAGACTACATAATTGGAACAAATATATTGTTTTAATATTGTAATGAGAACTATTAATATTTTTAACTGCGACCCATATTTACATTTGAGATAAATCACGTCCATATCCCTTAAGAAGTAGACAGAGTCGTAATACCGCCTGGTTCATTGTTATACAATCTTTAAACCTAAAAGGCAACGCACTTGTAACGCCGTTGGTGTTGGGTGGCGGTAATCGCTTACCATCAGGCGACACTTCTACTCGTTTGCCCGCTATTACACAAAAAAATCAGCATTCACCTTAATCTGTTTAGTATTAATCGTAGAAGGGTCAAGAGCAATTCGATCTCCTCTCTACATTTAAAATAGTGTTTCTTTTAATATCATTGGCTTTAAACTACCGACTAAAGATGATAGTAATCTTTTTTACCCGGCGAAAGAACGAGGGTATGTTTTTCGAGTGTATCTATCTATGTGTGTATGTATATATGTATGTATGTATGTTTGTATGTATGTATGTATGTATGTATATTTCTTTTGCACGCTGTAAAGCCTAAACAGCTTATCGTATTTTTATGTGAGTGATGGAAATAGATTTGTCTTAGTAGTAAGAATGACACTAGATACATAAAAAAGTATTAAAAAGAAAACTTTTAAACTTTAATTTTTATAAAGATGGCAGATATTGACACAGTCGGGGGTTTTTTTCTAAATAATTGTTACATGTTAACAGGTGTAAATTCCGGTAAAGGAGGTGGTGTAGACGCAAGCTGGGCACTGGGAATTATCGTTGGTATTGCTGGGACCCTCGTGGTAATAGTCATTATCACTTTATTGGCTAGAAGAAGACAGCACCCGCCAGTGCAATATGAAGGTAATATTCAATATCTATGCATGACCGTTTAAATGCTTCTCAAAATTTTTTCTGCATATAATTTTCTCATAAAATTTTGCATACAATTGTGTAATACACACAATTAAGCAATTGGTTTAAGTAGTCCCCTGACCGTTTTCTACTGTGCTAAGTATTGTGGGTTCATACCACACACGGAAAAATACTTTGTGTGATCCACAAATTATTGTCCTGAGTCTAGGTGTTCTCTGTGACTATTTTACGTATGATTGTAAAGTCATCGCTACGCAGGTATTTTCTAACACAGGGACCATTTTTACGTAATATACATTGATTATTTTTTGGGAATCTGTGAAGTGTAAACTATTGGTGGATTACTTTACTACTATTTATTAAAACTAATATAACTATTAAGTTATATTAGTTTTAATAAATATGAAACTAAGAATGTCATATAAAAATATATTATTATATTGTCTACGTTGAATGCCGTACTTCCAATGTACTATACTACCAACAATCTCGGTGGTTTAATGTTCAAAATACGGTTACACCATCATGTTAGGGTTCTGTACGCAAAGAGTAAAGTGGGTCCTTATTACTAAGACCTCCCTATCCATCCGTCCGTCTGTCACCGGGCTGTATCTAATGAATCGTGACAACAAACAAAACAAAATAAATATTTAAGGGGCTCCCATACAACCAACGTTTTTTTGCTCCTTTTTGCTCGATATTCATCACGGCTGCAGGTAGACTCTTGGAATATAGATAATGGTACAGAACCCTTCCTGCGTGAGTCCGACTCGCACTTGACCGATTTTTTTAGTTTGTTACCAATATAAAACATATTAGATACTAAATAATGACGTTTATAGCCTAATCACAGCACAGTGATTGGACAAATTGACAAACCACGATAATAATAGTTCGATGAATCATTTTATACATGACTGGCATGTCCAATTTTGATAGATACCGTGAATTCAGTAAATAACTGTATTTAACTGAGCCATAGCGTGTGCAATAACTATAACTTGGAATACAAACGACACAAGTTTGAATTTAACTGCGAAATTGTCGCCTCATAGTGCCAAAGTAATTTTCCTTGATTCATTTTCACTTGAAAATATAATGTAATATCTTTTTATACAAAAAATCGACCAAGATAATAATAATTATAAAGTTCAAATTGATTTGATATGGCATTATCACTTTACTGGTGATGCTAGAAGTCAAAATATCTTAAACAAATAATTAATTGTACTCTAGGCACCTTTTAGGTCAACCAAATGTTGGGAAGCCATGCTTTGCACCAGCGTATCTCACAGAAAACCAATGTCCAGCATTGATTTCCGAGTGAATAAGAATTTGGGAAACTCAACGACCCCTTCACCAACTCCAAAGGCGGATACTTATAGACAGCAACAGACTTGAGTCTTTTAAAAGATAAAAGATATCTAATTAGGTAGTTTCTTGCCATTAGAATCGTCTGATGAAACAAAAAAGGGAATATACAACCAAATGATAACTCGTTTGGTTATTTATCCCGTTATTTTGTTTTTATCTGTATGGAAAACCCAACGAATCCGACATAACCACTATACACTATACTCTTTAAAACGGAGTCAATACGACCATAAACCACTCGCCCTCTCAAGGTACTAGTAACCAGAGAACTAGGTATAACCCGAAACCCAATACCGTGGGAGAGCCACGCTTCGGCATGAATGGGCCGGCTCGACCGGAGTGATACCACGGCCTCACAGAAAACCGGTGTGAAACAGCGCTTACGCTGTGTTTCATCGAATGAGTGAGGATACCGGAGGCCCATACCCCAATCCAACGCCCTCTATCCCCCTCACCATCCCCTTTCCCCCCAGGCCGCCATAGTGTGGGTCACCATACTGCATTGTTCTTTTTCGCATTGAGGATTGTGACCACCACTCTTGGATTCTGCTCATGCTTTCCATCAGGCAGGGCAGAGTCATTTTGGCAGCTCAAATATAAAAAAAAAACAAAAAAAACACCTCCTCGCGTTTTCCATAGCACGTCGCGTTAAGGCCAAACGTCGCGAGTCTCTCAGGAGAGGGTTAAGGCCATACGTCCCCACGCTGACCAAGTGCGGGTTGGGGACTGATAAGACTACGTTGTGGCTACGTAATCTTGCCATTGGATGTTTTCAAGCCCGAAGGCCTCCAACTAAGTTTCACGATTGTTATCGTATGATAACAACCGGGACCGACTGTTTAAAGTGACCTCAGAACCTCATGGTAACATACCACCAGCGATCGCCCATCAAAGTACAGACCGCACCATCGTTGCTTACCCTCGGTGATTGTTGCAACCTGCTTCTGTATCCTCTTAACAAAAAAAGGAAGACTCTATTTAGTTTAAATAACATTAAGTTCAAGTAATAGTGCGGGGCTGAATGTTTTTTTCAAATGTCGATGATCCAGATAGGTAATTATTTTGAGGGTAATATAAAAGCAATATAGAGGTTCGTACCTTCATCCACAAATAAATCGAAATTGCTTCAGTGGGCAGGTTTACTGGCGAATGGCGGTAGATTCTGTCGCGTGACTGGAATTTTTGAACGCCTCGGACGGCCCGGTTGTAAGCTTCACTGCATTTGAAATGTGATTTATGTCCTTTTGCATTTCCGATGAAATTGCAGATGTACCATCTGTTGGTGGACTTTGACATCTTTATTAATTTTCACCTAAAACTTTTTTGATATATTATTGAACTCATTGAATTTTCAGTTAATTATTATACGATCTAAAACTATTGACGTTTTTAACTATTGCGATTTTCATCACATTTCTTTTAAAAAAGCGTAACACAACTTTTGATAAATAACAGTATGTAAAGGTTTCTTTTTTTTGGTGTGTGTCTCTGTAGTTTGATTCTTGATTGATAATTTCGATGCGTTTTTTTAAATTTGAAAGCCAGTTTCCTTCAGTGATTCTTATCTATGTTTGGTTAGTATCGGTCCAGCAGTGTAAGAGTATCAGCTCTTTTGCAAAATGATGTAAGGCATTTTTGACGTATGATTACTTCATTGAGTGCATGCATAAGGGGGTTTTTAAACTTAAGCTTGTTTTAGCATTTCTTTTTCAAATGCAGCAAAAATTACCCCAATTAAAGTTTAAATTTATTACGTGTTGCTTGTAACTTAAAAAAATAAAGCAAGAACTTAGAAATTATCGTCGAACATATAAAATATATATATATAACGTATCTATGTAAGCCAAATTGTTTTCGTTTGTTGCACAGTTTTACATTCTTTAAATGCATAAATGTTATTGAGAGGATGACTTTGGAATATTCCTTGCACTTTACACATAGGGGCGGAATGGTAGCGTTCCCTTTCTGTACCCAACGGAAAGGGACCAATTCCTACTTAAATAAACAATCATAAACATTCGTACACATAGTAGAAAACCCATTCTTCGTCAGGAATGGGCCTGCTCAACTGAAGTGATAGCACGACCTCACAGAAAACCGGTGAGAAACAGGTTGTGTTTCACTGAGTGAGTGAGAATACCGGAGGCCCACTTTTCAACTCGAAAGGTAATAATCGACTACAGTTAAAGAAACTAATAATCGATTTTTTTTCATTGATATCATTGGCTATTTTTCGATTGCACTTAAACTTTCCCTTGGATGTACTTACAAAAATAAGTGAAAAAATAAAAGTTTTATTTTCATATTTTTATTGTGTATTCGTAACGGCTTTATAGTTTTTGGTTTGGTAAGATGAATAAAGTCGTCTAATTTCTTTCAGAAAATTTTGAAATTATAGATAGATAGGTAGATAGAAAACTCTTTATTTGCACACTATAATATTACTGTTAGAAAAGAGTACATAAAATGTGAGACGGAGTGTACAAAGGGCGGCCTTATTGCCAAAAGTAATCTCTTCCAGGCAACCTTACTTAGATAGTTTACTATACTCGCTGTACTCATATGATTAACTGTGGGAACATTTGTAGGAATCATGTAAATAATCTTGTGAAAAATGTAAAATTCAGAAACCAAGTAATTTGCTCGTAGAAGTCTTATCATAATATTTTTCTTGCCCGCTCTTTAATTTCCTGCCATAATTGAGTTGCCAGTTATGCTAAACAGAATGAAAAACCAGTCTACATTCAACGCTTAAGCAAAAAGAAAAAAGAAACTAAACTGCCTCATTGTAGTATGTAAACGGAATTATTGTTGATTTTGCAAATAAGATAAACGATTAATATTGTTTTAGATTTTTTAGAACAAAATAAAATAGTCGTTTAAGTAAAAAGTTCCTTGGTATTTTTTTAAAATGAATCCTATCTAGATCGATTTGTACACCAAAACCCCCTACATACCAAGTTTAATGCCAATCGTTGGAGCCGTTTCCGATACTCCGATTGCATATACAAGAATTGCTCGTTTAAAAGTATAGATAGATATAGAAATCCGTTCCTTAAATTAATTACTTAGAGTACTACATTTATTTTATGATAATGAAAATAAATAAACGAGTCATCTATCGGTACGTAGCTTCTCCTGCCCATAGACATAGACAATTCAATTTGCCTTTGTGCCTCATCTAGACCCAATCTAGAAATAGGAGGTTTTAAGCAGTATTACCTTTAGTCACTCGATGAAATTTAACTTACAGATTGCTTGGCACCAACATCTGCGAAGCCATGTTATCACTGCAAAATTCGGCAAATTTATGCGAAAGCAACTGCTATTATGTAACATATCTTTGGTAATTCTGATATTAACTAAAAATATTTCGTAAAAAGTTTAAATTCAATAAAATAGCTTACTATCATAATGTTCTTTTTTCACATAATCGTGAGAACAGGTAAAAATATAAAGCCGTAAAATCATATCATTGGCATAAATACACGTTTCAATCTCAGAAAAGTTACACAGCAAAACGTACTAGACAAATGACAAGCGAGTGACGTCATAGACGGCATTGCGTATTATATTCTTGGACATTAACAGCCATTGTGTAACGTTAGTAATAAACAACAAAGTTAATCCATAAGTATTATATATACACACGTTAGAGGCCGGACATGCATTGTAGCAATCATCAATCAAGGACTATCTTCTTTCATAATAAATCACAATAATGATCCAATATTGATAATTTGGAAGAAAATATTTTTCTTATTAGTGGGATTAACTTATACTAACACATCATTGAACAATATTTTCTTTGTTCGAAAGTTTAAATTAGAGATGCCAGTGAAGACAGAGAGATCAGTGTCAATCTGAATATAATATGTCATGATGAAATGCTTTTGAAAGAAATGATGTAGGTCTTTAATTCATTCTCGGTTTCAATAAGCTGTGGTTTCAACCGCACTAATTTAATATTCCTACTTTTGAAAACCACTTGTAATCACGATTTAAGTATACTTTTTCTTTCTTTTACGATTTAGTACAAAGGCCTGCTATTGTTAAAATTCGCGAGCATGAAAAGCTACGTCCCAAAAAAAGTTTGTAAGCAACAAACGTTTTCACAGAAATAATAGCTTTTTAGAAATATGGTGCAATAAAACACTTAGCTATATCAAGAAAAACATTGGTTTGTGCCAGGCCAGTGCCAGGAGGATTTAGAACCTGAGTTGTAAATGTCGTGTCAGACAATCGTATCATTACTTCAACAGTGATCATCGATATCGAGCAAACTTATGTTATTTCAATAGTACTAAAATAAACATTTATTTGAAATACTTCGCTATGGTTTCGGTTAATTAGAAAACTAAGTACATTACAGAATTTTTCCGCTGAGAGTACTTAACCACGGATGAGAATAGAACGCGTATAAGCTGTAACCAAAAGAAGTAGTCTCTCAGGGCGAGGTTACGACTCAAGTATTTCTGGATCTTGCTAAACTGTTGAACACCTTCTCTTGAATAAGTAATAGAGAACAACAATTGTTCATGGCATGCTATTTTATTTTAAAGCGTTATGATACCGAATCTAACTGAGCAATTCCCCGATTAGGTTTGGTAATATATAATTCCTCCGTAATATATAAAGGCTTACATCATTCCTCTTCCAAAAAATAACAGCCCTTCACATCCTGAACACTTTCGACCAATTTCTATTCTTCCCTTCCTCTCAAAAGTTCTCGAGGCCTGTGTATATAAACAACTCTCACAGTTTGTATACAGAAACAAACTTTTAAGCCCTCTACAATCAGGCTTCAGGCCTGGTCACAGTACAGTTACTGCTCTCCTTAAAGTGACTGGCGATATTAGGAAAGGCATGGAAGATACCAAGGTAACTGTTTTAGTATTGGTCGACTTTTCTAACGCCTTTAATACCGTCAGTCACGAAATCCTGTTATCTATCCTCTCATATCTTATGGTTTCTTCTGAGACGCTGGAATGGTTCTCGACTTATCTTCGGGGGCGACTGCAATGTGTTCGTGTTGATAACTTGTCATCTAGTTGGAGCGAGCTCATCGCCGGCGTCCCACAAGGCGGAATTTTATCTCCTCTCTTATTTTCTATATTTATCAATCTCTTAACTCAACATCTTCGATGTGCGTATCACTTGTATGCCGACGATCTGCAGCTATATTCACAGGCAGGGGTAGAGGATGTAACGCGGGCTATCGACGAGATCAACAGGGACCTTGAGTTCTTAAAATCCTGGTCAATGAGATTTGGATTGTCTGTTAATCCGACTAAATGCCAGGCAATAATAGTAGGCAGCAAACGTTTAATGAGCAGATTGGATACCGCCTCGATCCCACCAATTATTTTCAATGGATTAGTCATTCCATATAGCCCGGTAGTAAAAGATCTTGGATTACTTATTGACTCAACTCTCGATTGGCGAGCTCAAGTTACGTGTGTTAGTCAGAAGGTAACTGGAAATCTTCGTATATTGTATCGTCTCAAGAACTTCCTGCCTCCTAAAACTAAAATCACACTCATGCAGTCCTTAATTATTCCTATAATCGACTATGGTGATGTGTGTTACTTTGACTTGAATGCAGACCTTCTTAATAAGCTTGACCGTCTTCTCAATAACTGCATTCGATACATTTTTAATCTTCGTAAGTATGATCACGTATCTGCTTTGCGTTCCAAGTTAGGGTGGTTGCCTATACGCCTACGGCGCAATCAACGAGCACTTACTTTCCTATTTTCATTTCTTAACTCATCATCGTTACCTGCCTACCTTGCTCCATATTTCCGATACCTGTGCTCTAATCACGACAGAAATCTTCGTTCAGTTAATAATCTGCTTCTCTCATGTCCCTCTCACAATTCTGATTTCGTGAACTGTTCGTTCTTTGTTCAAGCAGTGCTGCTCTGGAATGCGCTCCCGCTCGAGGTCAGGATGTCCACCAACCGATTTACCTTTAAAAAGAAGGTACACGAGCTTCTTCTAACTGAAATGGCAGAACAATCTAATCCATAACATACCTCACGTTACAGGGTTTTATAGTATATAAACAAATATAGTATTTATGTATATGTTAAACTATTATATATTTGCATATATTTATATATGTACGTTATATTTAAGTCTATGTATGTGTGTATACGTTCAAATAAATTGTTAACTGTATATGTCTTATAAGTATGTAACCTCTCTGTGCACCTACCTTACAAACTATCTACATCACCCGAAGGTTGACTGGAAGAGAATGCCCTGGGCATTAAGTCCGCCGATGTACAATGTAGTGCATAAAGTTTATAAATAAATAAATAAATAAATAAATTATATATACTATTAAAACTGAAAATTTTTAATGGCAAAAGCGTCGGATTTATATTTAACTTGTTGCGGGTTTGAATACTCTCCCTAATTGAATACACTTCCAAAACAAACATTTAGTATAACTGGAGTATTTAATAAGATTACCAAAAATAAATAATAGAAAATTTCACTGCAATTTTGTGATTTAATCTGTATAAATACGAGCCATTATACATTTATATACGCTGTAATGGAGTTTACTATCATTGATATTTCAGAATGAATAGACTCCGATCATGATGATTTCACTGAAATTCTCAATATTTTAGGTATACTACAAATGCTATAGCAATAAGCTGAAGCTTATCTTAAGTTTCGTGTCAATCTAAAGCACATTATTCATCGTTCAAAATATTTTGAACTTCTACATAATATATTTACTCTATTTTTAGCTCCTATGCAGACGGCGAAGGCGTACAAAGGCACGATGCAAAGCGCCAATCATTCTCCGGCTCAGCCTGACGATAAAAATCCTGACGTGGTACCCCTCGGTAAAGGTAATATAGATTTAGGTTTCTGTGTTGATCGAAAATTGTTGCCTTATATTTTGTAAGCATAACTGACTTTCCATTTTTGAAGTCATTCTTTTCATATATCTTATAAAGCCTTTAATAGTGTTTGTGTTTGACATAGACCTCACCTTAGAAAAGAGGTGCTCTCTTGACTCTACCAGATGGCCAGATGGAGCTATACAAAGTACTCGTACCCTTTTCTAAATATAAATAGAACGTTAGGGTTCTTACAAAGGAGAGGGCCACACGCAAACTGTGTGTGACCCGAGGTACGTTGGGGTTCCAAGGTTTTCTTTTCGAGGGTGCACCTAGTTCCCTTTTTGCGTGTGTGGTTTCTGGTCGCTTCGAGTCTGACATAACCACCGATCGGTAGTATCCGGTTTCTTTAAAGTGTTTAGTTTAGTCAGCTCTTGCGACGAGCATCACACGGATAATTACATGTTTAATAATAATAAATAACATTACAAATCTTCATTAACAGCCATCAGACATATATTATACGACGAACTGTGTGTTTACTATTTTATCTAGAACTGATCCTCAAAATTATATGATTATACTTTGAGTGAGTAAGCTGTTTTGTTTAGATTTCAATAGCGCACGAGACTTAGAGCGCCCGCCAGAACCGCCCCCTTACGGATCAGTAGTATCTCCACCAGTTGGGTCTTCAAGGAGTTCCCACAGCCTTCAACATCACGATGTGAGGCCTGTGACTCCTCACACACCCAATACGCCTGCATCTGATGCGCATGTAAGCAGTACTATCAAACCTATACGTTTAGTATCCAGTTCTCGTGTAGACAACAAACTAGCGATAGAACATAAAGTTGGTAATGATTGAATTTCAAGCTCACTAAAATATCTATAAATCTCTTTTGGTCTGTGGCATTATATTGTAGGGATCAATTTCGCCCCAGACAAATAATAAGGAAACAAAATGAACCTTATAATAGTATTGATACTATTTTTTTATAATATTAATAATTGCCGTATGTTTACTTTAAAATTTACATATATTATTAAATGGAAATGTAATATTCGTAATACTACAAGTAGTACTTTAGTTTAAAATTTTCTCTTTTTTATATCAGAGTATCGGAACCTTAGCCGATGATCGTCGGAGTGTAACAAGCGGCACCTTCTCAAGGCGGAGGGAAGTCGTCACAACAAGAACGCCCCTTCTAGCGAACGCCAGAGAAAGCTGTGTTTAGGCTGATTACTAATAGTACTCTCTGCATCAAAGAGAACGTGCTAAGTATTTACTTTCTAGAATATTTTTTCACTATCTAGAATTAGGTCTGTGATCCGGTTGAGATATGGATTAGATATGTGATATAATTTACTTTTATATTCTTTTATATTAAAATATAAATTTGCAGACTAAATTAGTTTTATCATGAACATTCCTCTTGCAAATCTCACTTAACGGTTGCTTTACACATATAAAATATCATACTATACATACATGTGCTGACGATGTGTTCGACCGCGCCCAGTCTCACGTTAAACGTTTAGTTTATATATAGCGAGTGTGTGCAATATGCAGTCAACTACAGCACAACTAACATCAGATTAAAGAACATACAAAGTTTTTTTTTAAAATATAACTAATTGTACTGTACATTATTACTCAACTGCCTCGTTGGTCTAGCGGTTGTCGTATGCGGCCGCCAATCGAAAGGTTTCAAATTCGAATCGGGTTAGATTAGGTTAGGTTAAATGTTTTTGTGTTTTCTGTTTATAGAAATACTTAATAACAGTTTGGAGTTTGGAAGGACAAAGTTGAAGTCAGAATCCTTGTGTCTCCAAAAGCACGTAAAGCTGTTGATTCTGCACCTGATCTTTTCCCGGTCGTGTCGGTTAACCGTCCTATTGGATTATGAAAGAGAGGGAACAGAGAATGCACTGTGTTTACACACACACTTGTGCACTATATTATCTCCTGCGTAGTTGGCTGGTATCCGTTAAAACTGGCCGCCTTGGCCATAATCAGTTAGGAGCAAATCACATTGTAACTATAACTGACTGACAAATATTTTACTCTACGCACTCAACATTTGCTATCCTATAATTGCGATCTAAATCTTTCGTGGTCATTTTGTTTCAGCATAATATTGTGCTCTACTTTATTTCTCCATTTTTACCGCTTTAATACTAAGTGATCAGTTCCAACAGATATTTGTAAGGAGATTTTGATATATAGCTCAAACTGAAGAAACAGCAATATCACAATGTTCCTCCTCTTAATATAACAGTCTCCCATGCAGGTTTCCGGACCATTTCATTCCTGTCCCCCGACATGACTTTGAGCACATTTGTCACATAAATTACAAACTTTGTTGGGATCCAACTGTTTAGGTTCCTCTATCGACCTCAGTTGCGCTGGATAGCTAAGCTATCGATAGATAGAGGTCCCTCAGCTACAAGATTAAAAAGTATTAAGTAACGTAAGAGTCTAAAATAAAACATCAGTGTATATGATCAAGTTAAAGACAGTTCAATATACTTAAGAATTGTTTCAAATTGTTATACCTATGGAATACACTGGGATTTAGTTGGTTTTAAATTGTGCTCTTTAATTTTTGTTCTTGCTAACTCGGAAGTTAGTATTTATCCACAATCATCATCAGCCTATCGCACCGCAATCTACGTATGGGCATAGCTTCTATGCTGTTTCTTGGTATGTAATATTATTTGCTTTGCTTACTAATTGGTGTGCCATTTTATTTGTTTGTATTTATTGGTATAGTAAAACACGGTCAACAAATTACGTTATAAAATATTTTTCAGGGTTAATTATAGAAAAGCCCTTAAACCTTATATGATGCATCTTAGTTTAAAATTGTCAAATAAGAAATACAAGTTTAATATTTATATTATAAAAGAACTTTTAAATGGAGATTTAAAGGTGGTGCGGCTGCTTTACCGCACGATATGAAATATTAGAATGGTCATGTTGCATTCTAGTAGCGTCATAAAAGAACTTTCAGTGTCTCGGTTCTTATTACATTCACAAATCATGTGCACAAGAATTTATTCTTCCTCAAAACGACGAGCAGTCTGGCGATATTACTGGGACAAATCCTAGCACCAAAGTTGATATTTTAAAACGAAGAATCTTATTGATCTATCTCAATATTATTGACGTTAAATAAAAAATATCAAATTAATTAATACATTTTTATGTATGGTTGTAAGATTTTATACAATATCTATTATAAACTTCGAAGTAAATTGTAAAAGACTGTTCATAGTACATGCTCTTTGATGCAGAAATGTTAAAACTTAGATAAATTATTTCGTTTTAGTCAATATTCACTTTCAAAAAGAGATATATGTAATTATCGTCTAAGTATTTGAAATATAAGTGGTATGATCTTACAATTATCACTGTTCTATATGTATGATTGAATGATACTATACACCGTGTATCATACAACTATGTAAAATAATCTTTGAAGTATAGATTCTACTAAATCATAAGTATATAAATTCTATTGTAAAAATATTATATTGTGTTATACATTCGACATACTAACGTTATGTTTTTTTTTTATTATATTGCAAACTGAACTGATGATTATAATTATGAAATATTAAATAATTATATATTATTTATAGATTGTTACTATTCAGAAATTGAAGCCAATACCGCATGTGAACGCACAGTAAAAGATTTTACATTCATTTAAAAAAATCGTCTTACAGGAAAATATTTTTTATTTGATACGTTCTTCTGAAAGTACAATACTTAAATAGTAAATATCAAAGTTTGATCGGTTGTATTACTAGTGTATTTAAAAATAATAAAAAAGACAAAACAGCACTATAGAAATTGTAAGCCAAAAATTTTGTATACTCCAGTTGTTATGCAACAATTTCTCACTTAGGACTGGAGTTCTAACTTAATTATGTCATTGTGACTCTGGAATTTCACTATTTAACTGTTTTACACCATTGTTTGAGTTGGTTTATTTAAAGCGTAGAGATTTGTGCAGACGTTTTCTATTCCCCTAAGTGAAGCTGACACATCCCCGAAATGGTATAGTGTTCTACCTGACAATTTATTTGCGAACTCTCTATTCTATTTGTATTTCAATGCATCGTAGTACTGCGGTTAACTGGAATTTAAAATAGAACAGAACATATCTCGAGCGACACAGGACAATATCATTATATTCTAAATGTACACGTTGTGTTTATTCGTGTTTTAAATTTCCCTATAACTAAGTGTCCTTCGTAAAATATATTATAAACATAGTTTTGGTTGTTGAAATATGACAGTATATATATATCTAGACTTTCGAAGAGAATACCCTTATGTTCTATTGAAATAATGTAGTATATTGAAAAAGTTTATAATATAATTAAGAGCAATAATCATTATAATTTTTTTTTATCGTGACAACGAAAAAGTTTAACGTTTTCAGTGCTATAAAGTTATGTTTTACTATTTTTGACTTTCATTTCGTTGATATTGTTCAAAAACTTTACTTTGTAGACTTTTTAAATACAAGTTAAATGAATGTTTGACTGTTAACATTTAATAATTTAAAATTTATGAAATAATTGAATAGTTAATTATATTTTATGACGTATATTTTGCGCTATTATACCGTTTATTTAATTTCAACCAAAATATTGGGCGCTATCTGTGTAATAAATTATGTTCGAAATATATAACTTACCACACATCATTGTTACCGTTGTTTAGTAAATACCTTGAATAATTAATTACTGTTTTTGAAATTAGCGCAATAACATAGTGAATTTTATTGTAAAGTTGTATTTTATTTATATTTCATGTTAGTTTTATACAAATATATCGTAATTTTTTACAATAGAAGATTCAGATTAGACAATAAACANCCACT
Organism: Hyphantria cunea; assembly: GCA_003709505.1. Taxonomy (NCBI): domain Eukaryota; kingdom Metazoa; phylum Arthropoda; class Insecta; order Lepidoptera; family Erebidae; genus Hyphantria; species Hyphantria cunea. The sequence goes on from PKRV01000054.1 coordinate 629,977, forward strand.
TACAAATTAGTAAATACAATTACACAATTTGCATGTGACATTTAATTTTAAGTAACTAGTCGACCAAGATATTTTTTAAAGAAATTGAAATAGTAAATCCTAGCAAGATCGATAAATCGCCCACATAATCCCCTGCATATTAAATTCCCTCAAAATCGTTCGAGTTTTTTCTCAGATTCAGATTATATATATACAAGAATTGTTTAATTAAAGGTATTGGAATGTTTAAAAAAATCTATATCCGCATTTATATATTAAACTTGTATTGAATAAAGATTATTATCATATTTGCAAACTTACGAATCTACACCTGTTGATATATACTAAACTGAATATAAATGCCGATAAAAGACGTGTATTATTATGTTAAATTTCTTTCTAGGAAAGAAAAGAATTGACGGCTATTGGTATAGCAAAGGCATACAACATGCTCATGTTTTTCACAAACTATGTTTATATTTTGAATTTTATTTTTTATCCTCACTCACATTTTTTATAGCTACGAGAAAAAATGACACGTATTTTTTATTAAAACAAGAACATAGTTGGCCTTTTAGAATGAATCCTAGCAAGATAGTTTTGTCGCCAGTTTCATAATAAATTTCATGAGTATCGTTGAAGCCGTTTCCGATATTCAGATATAAAAGAATTGCTCGTTCAAAGGTAAGGTATCACTTATTTATACATATTCACGATAAGGGAAATCATAAAGCATAGCATATAGCACTTGTCTTTCAGTGTTAAATGACTTAACCTTTTATTTTTATCATTTACATTTGATGAAAGTAAGGCGAAAAAAAACATTTTTTTTAAATTAAACCTTTTTTTTATTAACAACTATGTTAAAATCGTTTTCACATATCTATCAACGATAGAATGACGTTTTTAGTTTTAAAAATACTAAAAAATTTATACATCTTACACAAATAATACATTTATTTGTTAAAATTCGTGTATACATCAAATTTTAAATGTAACTAGCTAATAAGGTAAATATTTATTAATAAAGTTAAATGAAAATGAATTCACTGTGATGCTATGGAATGTATAATTCTCTTAATTATGAATAACATTCATAATTCTATTAATAAGTGTAAATAGTCATCGTTGTCGGCTCTAGGGTTAACTACACCCTTTTTAAGTACTATAGATTTTGTGTATTGTATATAGTATAATTATATGTGAAAAATATTAGATTATATAAAATATTAAATGTTACTTATCTTTGCTAGTTCTGTTGCAATACATCATCTTTGGTTATTGAAAAATCTGATATGTTTAAGTCACAGTAATCACAAGACAATCAGTAACAATTGTTAGATTATTATAATGATTAATACCAAGTTTTTGCCCCCGACTGTACCATGTGTTGACAATTATCGCGACAAAGAGTAGCACATTTTCTTTAAAAAAAAAGTATTTTAATGCCTAATTTTATTGAATTTTCATTGAGTATATAAATTATATGGTTCAAATTTTGTTCTCATGTAAGTGACGATGGACTCAATCAAAAATAAAGTCTTTAATAAATCTTTGAACCGAAATATATAAAAACGTTAAAACTTTTCATCAAAATGTAAATCAGTATCAATAAAAAATTTAGGGCCGAAACTCGAAACCCGAACTTTTCAGCCTTATTAAATTGGTGTATGTTTTAGAAGCATATAAATATATTTTTAATAATCCCGATATTATCCTGTTACTGATTGTACATTAGCTACATTTCACCCTTTTGTTGATTTTACTATAAACTTAATATATTATTTCCGTGTTGTAACGGTTGCTATTATTATAAAAGTGAAAAACATGACATACAAATGCAATCAAATTTTATTAAACGGAATAAATTATTCTGTAAAATAAATAATATTGAAAACTACGACACAGACGTGAAAACGCTTATAATTGAATGGTATGTTACACTAGAACTATCTAGTCTATCTTATTATTATTAGTTTAATTGAATGTATATATACATTACAAATAGTTATGTTGGTACTAAAATGTATAATTTTGGTGATTTTTCAAAGACTTCTTGACATATCGTAATTATTAAGATATGTGTAATAAACTTCTTGGAATAAATTTGCTTATCGGCAAATCATTATAAACTGTGTTTCTTTTTGAGACCTATCTAAACAAAAGAATTGTAAGGTTTTGAGTGACTAGAGCTTACTAGCCGAACTTCACGGTATAACAACAACCGCGGTTAGCGACGCGGAGCAAAGCGAAATATTCTATGTAAAAGGAAGAAAAAAATTCAATGCCCGTCTCCCGGTTCTAAGCTAATTACAAACCAATTTTCAGCCAAATCGCTTCAGCCGTTCTTGAAATATAAATAGTGTAACTAGACTTTCTTTTATATATATAGATTATAGCGAAAAATATCACACAAAATTGCGAAAATTGAGCCAGTCATATAGTAGTTGTCAAGGATGACTTACACACACGTCTATACAAGACAGCCAATTATGACACTTATTGTTCGAATCAATTAGCGCACGTTTCCTTGACTTCCTGTAACACGCTGCCATCCTTTTCCATGAAATTTCTTTTATAGATAATAATACACAGTTTTTATTAATAATATAAAAGGCTTGTAACGCGGATGGCCAGCTTCAAACAATAAAACCAGTTTATTGAGGTTTCACACCTCAATCAGTCGCGAAGACACTTCTCTTTACCTACTTTCATTTTTAAATACAAGTAGTAAAAGTATCGCGGGAGACTTCACAAACATACATGAAAGGTGCACAAAGAACACCAAGACTTAGAATAACAATTTGTGGTTCACACAAAGTGTTGTCCCATGTAGAATTTGAACACACAACGCTTGGCAAAGTAGGAAGCGACGTGGTGACCGTTTAACCTCTACATTATACGTGCAGTTAGTCTTGTTATATAATATTAACCGTAGAAAAAGGCAACGAAAAAGACGTATACAGGTACATCACTGAATCACCAACTACTACAATAAGTGTTTTCAAATATGCGGGCCATTCACGATGGTTGGTTTTCTAAGATGTCAATGACCCAATACCCTCAAAGCTCTTAGCCGGCTACGCTTGCTGTTATCGCTGACGAAAGCGGCACTGTAAAACCAGCCAAAGTAATATTGAAATATATTTATAATTTCACTTAGTTAAAATAAAGTTAACAAATGACGAATATGAATGAATCTATTTCTGATCGGATTCGAAAGTAATTTTTTGTCGAAAACCATGTACTAAACGTTTCATTTAATCTGAACTATTTTCTTATGCTGAATACTTTGATGCCAGTCAAAACAATCTATGTCAAAAGTACAACTTTGTGTCACCAGAAATTCTACCAACAGCTCTAAGACAAAGTTGGACACAACATACAAGGACTTTCTGAAAGTTATGCGTAAACTTTTTTATATGGCTGGTTATTACAAAGTTTATGATACAAGTATGTGGAAGAAGAATACGACCTTTATTATTGGTAAGAAAAACCAGGTCAAGTATGTTTCGGGCTACATGAAGTGTAGGTTTTTTGAAAAGGGACAACTTACTTTAATATTTTCCAAGAATTCTGAATAACTTTTTTACAGATTTAGGTCAATAATTTATAATTTGTATATTGTCTAAAGTTTATATTACAAGTAAAGCCTTGAAAAAAGCGAGGATTTTGAATTTTTACCCGACTGTGCCAGAAGGAAGGTTATGATTTTCGAAAGTGAGTAAGTATATTTGCTTGGCACGGCCTACTGCCCCAACCGCTGTCCCGTTATGATATATGAGGTGTCGTTGAATTCATCAGAATCGTGGTAGTGACATAGGCTATACAAATTTTCGAAATGACTCCCGCTAATGTCTAAGATAAGGGGTGGTGGGTTTGTTTTCTTTTTCATATCCCTTTTTAAATGAAATATATAAGAAAACTTTTTTTTTTATGTATAAGCGGCCAAAGTGACTCTGCTCTGCCTGATGGAAAGCATAAGCAGAATCTAAGAGTAGTGCTCACCATCCTCAATGCGAAAAAGAACAATGCAGCATGGTGACCCACACTATGGCGGCCTGGTGAGATGCTTTTTCACGCCACGCTTAAAGGACCCGGGATCATAATGGGAAGGAAACACGTGCGCTGGTAGTGAGTTCCAGGTTTTGACCGCTCGGCACAGGAAGGAAGCACCGAAGCGATGAGTACGAGAACGTATGTCTTCCATTTTAAAGCGGTGACTTCTAAGGCCGGTATGTGTTGTTCTGTAGAGGAAGGGAGAGGGGGGATCAATTGGAAGAGCTCTTCAGAACACTCACCATGGTAAAGGCGATAGAGGACTGCCAAGGAAGCGATATCTCTACGCAACTCTAGAGGCTCAAGGGTCTCGGTGGCTTCGGGACTATCAACAATACGGATTGCGCGCCGCTGCAACCGGTCAAGTGCGTCAAACAGGTACTGTGCGGCACCATCGCAAAGGTGAGAACAGTACTCCACGCACGAGCGAACCTGGGTCTTGTAAAGAAGACACAGATGCCCGAGCGAGAAGAACCGTCTCACTCTGTTTAACACACCTAGCTTCCGTGAGGCCGATTGCTATTTAGTAAAGTCAAACATTTAAAGTTCTTAGATTAAAAATTGTTTGAAAGAGTTGCAATCGCTACGAGATTTAATTCCCACAAATTGATATTCAAAAAACTAAATAAATTGAAAATAATATTATTTTAAAAAGTAAAAACCCGACATCTTAAAAGTAATGAACCGAAAACAGAAAAACAAGTTTTACAACAATTTTTTCAACTAATAAACTTAATAACTTAAAAGTTAAAAGTAATCTTCCAAATTAATACAGCCTCGTAAGCGAAATGATAAAATCTCAACCTTATGGCAGTGAGTGTGATATGCAGCCCACTTTATTGATCGCCTCGACTTTTGTTTACTTTGTAAAAATTTTTTTTTAAATGCACACTCATTAGTTGATGCAAAGTTTAAGCACTAAGTTAACCACTTTAAGTCTTTGGCTATGACTCGATTGTATAATCACCTTTTTTTAACGCAAGGAATGCTTATCGCACCGTACTCTAGGTGGGGAGATGAAGTGTGTGGGACTCCTGGAACACCCGTCTACCCACAAAACCCCACGGTGGCCTACCTCGGCAGTTCAGGAGGGGCTCGAGGAACGCATCGGCGGCTTTTGGGTTGAATAGTCACCTGAAATATGAAATTGAATACAAGTTATATATATATATATATTTTCTAATTGCCTTGGTGGTGCAGTGAAAGATTATGCGACTGTTTGTGTAATTCACAAACTATATATATATTGAGTTAGGGTGTTTTTATTTACAATATGTATGTATTTACAACAAAAAAAAAACTTGTGTTTAACACACAAGTTTTCGTCCGAAATTGTGTGAAATATTTTTATTTATTAGAGGACTATTCAACAAGCAAGAATACAAAGTAACCCAGCGGAGCAGAATAGAATACATTAAGCAAAATAATAATAATAACATAACGTATAAATTCTTTCCCGTAAAAGGAACTTTACGAAACATACCCTCCGGAAAGCTAATTTTAAAGTTTATATCCCTGTCTCCTAAATTCATAAGTAGGATGCACCACCAGTTGCAACGCAATACTCATTTATCACGTCCGAATAAAGAATGAATAGTGGATACAACAGTATTTTTAAGGTAATAATTTAAAAAGGTTTAATATAATAAATTTAAACCGAAACTTTCAATATTATCTGAAATATTTATTGACATTAATAAACAGTGAACAGTCATTTCAAACTAATTCGATTTTTTTTTTTTATATTTAAGCTGCCAAAATGACTCTGCCCTGCCTGATGGAAAGCATGAGCAGAATCCAAGAGTGGTGGTCACCATCCTCAATGCGAAAAAGAACAATGCAGCATGGTGACCCACACTATGGCGGCCTGGGGGGAAGGGGGATGGTGAGGGAGATAGGGAGCGTTGGATCGGGGTATGGGCCTCCGGTATCCTCACTCACTCGATGAAACACAGCGTAAGCGCTGTTTCACAGCGGTTTTCTGTGAGGCTGAGGTATCACTCCGGTTGAGCCGGCCCATTCATGCCGAAGCGTGGCTCTCCCACGGTAAAATACAATAAGAATATAAATTAGATCATGTTGGCATTCGGTAGTCGGTAATATTTCCAGTCAGTGGCCGTTTAGTCGTACTCTTGATAGGTACAAATCTGTCTAGTGTGGTTAGCTTGGACTGCAGGCTGACAGTAATGCACTCGACGACATAGCTTCAAGCTGTTCAATTAATCTTGCTTTAAGCGATTCATTTGAATTGCTAGTGCATAATGGACTATTTGGTCCGATAAATAAGACCTATTTCAAATATTACTGTTGCTTATCCTGGTAGAAATTTAATATAGAACATGCCATTAAAATCGATAAATTGTCAGTTTAATCGAGATACACACTTAAACAGTACCCTAAGTTATATTCCATGCAGTCCTGTCTCTTTTTCAAACCCTGAAGATTGCCTCGAAGACCAATGCACTAATTATTGATTTACTAATAACTATATTATTACGATAACTTTAAAGGTAGGTTTATAAGACCGCGAGGAAGGCATACAGGCGGTAGTTGCACCGCTTTTTACTACGCTTAGTGTTGTGCACATGGCACAACACTTTATATGATCAACAATTTGTTCTGTTTCTGGGAGTTTTTTGTATCCGTTTCATTTATGTTTGTAAGGTACAGCTTCACAAGATTCCTAATGTGGGAGTAGTATTACATTAAAAAAAAGTCTTCCAGGTTTTATCCGTATACATAATTTTAAACAAAGTAATCTAAAATTTTTTTTCAATTATTACAGTCTGTGAAAATAAGTAAGTTTATGCTGTAAAAAATATATAAATTTATTAATATCTGCTATGAGAAGACAAAATCCACTATTTATGATGATACAGGTACTCCTTCAAGACTAATAAGCCATCAAAGTAAGTACGAAAGGAAGAACAAAGTTTTCAGGATAAGTACAGAGAGAGATGAAAAATCCCGACTTTAACATCAGTGTCTTAATCAACACAAACAAATGAAATTGGAGTGTCTGTTTGTAATATTAAAAAACCGCTTTTTACTGTATGCCTATGGTAGTACACACAGTACTTAATAATGCAAAATATTTTTTTAAATTTTCGTCTGTCTGTTTGTTGTGGCTAATCTCTGGAACGGCGGAACCGATTTTGATGGGACTTTCACTGGCACATTTCTGACAATATAAGAAGTAACTTAAGCAACTTATTTTTTTTTATTATTAGCTACGCTCTGTGGTGTTCCTTGCGGTTACCACAACAAACGCGGGTAATACCGCGGAGCTCAGCTAGTCTTAAATAAGAATACTCTAGGATTACAGGTTATATGAAGTTGTACCAGGTCAACTTGCTGACTTGCTATGTGTAAATCATCATTCTGCAATCAGGTTACATGAGCACTCTTGCAAGTGAAAGTTATTTTGAGCAGATGAGTACGAAGTTGACCCTGAGAATAAAGGACGAAACAAACATAAAGATCATCGTCTCTTTAAAGTCAAGTACATGGACTAGCCCGATAATAGCTGTATAAATAAATTAAATTATATGACAATTTCTAATTTATTAATGTCTTACTGAAACAGCGTAATATGTATTGCTATCCAATTGAACTCGTACAAGTACAAATATATTACTTATTTGTAATATCATTTACATAATGTTATATATTTACATTTAAAAAGAACACAAATAAAACCTTCGTACTTTGACAGGGTTCTATGAAAAATTTAAATAATCTCTGAGTTACTCCAAGAAATAATTTACAATGTCGTAGAATAAAGTAATACTGTCAAAACAATCCTAATAGTTTCTCAGAATAGTCTAAGAAGGTTCTTATACATAAATGAACACACGCAATCGTAAACACGCGACAAAATAAAAGTTATTTAAGTGGTCGTAAAAACAAACAGGTATTAAATAAAAAGGACCTCATTCTCTGATTGCATTATAGTTAAGATCAAAAAAGTTCAAATCCATATGCTCAAAAATAAAACTCAAAAGTTACATAATCGCTATCTTACCGCTGGACAAGAAATATTTATTAAAACTACGTTTTTACCATACATACTTATCCACGCTTAATCACAAACCATTTACATGAATTATGCATATAAAATTTCAAAAATCTGTTATTGCATATGTCTTTTGAAGGTCATTTCTTTTCAGTTGTAGCTATAGAAGTGTTCGTTGGATACTAGAGGTATTACCTACTAGTTATTGTATTTACTTTATCTGCACAAGTATAACTATCCTACTACCTACTCAGTAGTTGTACTCCTACTAAATACTTTTATCAATTTATTTATGTGAAAATATAAACAAATTATAGGTTTGAACTAATCGATAGTTTCCACAATAAGTTTGAGGCTTGTATCGCGGTATTTAAGACCAGATTTTCCAGTGGTTTTATTGACGCTAATTCAGCTGTTCTAAAATCTCTCCAAACAACACCCGAAATCAACTAAAAATTAGTTTTTGTAGTTTCGAACAATGTTCAGAAGATTGGGTAAAAAATTTTCAGTTTTTGGTTTTGCTTAGTGACGCAATAACAGAAATCGGCTTTCACTTTAAAATGGACAGCGGTTGTTGGTAGTAGAATATTCAGACCTATATTTTAGATGCTGTATAATTTAATTCAAACTGAAACGAGCAAATAGTTTTCTCATAATCCTCATATTAATAGTCTTAAATATTCACTGCCGAACTGTTTCCTTTGAAAGGAGCTTTTCGACTACAATCTATTATTTTCCTTCTTGTTGGAGTTATATTTTCCTAGTAGTTTGCTCTATTAGATCCCTCTCAAGACAGCCACGTGATATATAGGTATCGTGCTACTCGATGTTTTTGACCGTCACCTCCAGAACAAAGAATTTTAAATAGATCAAATGCGAAAAAGTGAAAGTTATTTTAAATACATTTTTCGTTATTAAATTACCTTTTTTTGCGTGTGGAAACCCCCACTGGCCTTCACCCCACCGGGGTTTGCGGCGGGGCGGTGTGTCGGAATCGAACCGACTAAAACCACACGGTGTGCCACTCTGCGCCTGAGACGGGAGGAATCTAGGAACCGCTTTCTTACGCCATCCGGACCCCTCCCAGCGCCTGCCCGCATCGAAGCGGGCACCGTCTCTAGATGTTAAATCCTCTCAATTTGGGCGACGTACGGCACACGCGTAACGTCACGTTATTAAATTACCAAGGCTAATGATAAAATCTTTGAACGAAATGAATAAGAAGCCATAATCTTTGAAACAATTAAAGTGTTGTATCTTTAGAAGTGGTATATTTACTTGTCTATTAAATACAATAAGACTGCTTAAGACATTGTTTGGGTATGAATACGAAGAATATAAACAGCTTAACATTATATATGAACTGTATTGTCATTGTGTGTGGATCTAATATATAAAAATAAATTCATGCCATCAAAAGCTTTGTAGTCTTTTTGGTTTTTCAGGACTTTACTCTTTGATAAAATGATGTTTATATTTAACCCGAGGTAAAATATGAACATTTTCGAACAAAAAATTTTCGAACAGTAAAATCGAGCGATTACTAAGAGTAACAAAAGCGAATAGGCTTGTGTCGCCACGCCACTCACGGACGCCATGACGCAAAGTCCAGTCGTTATTCATCGGAAAAAATAATAAATAAAAAAACGTATTGTATTTTATATAATATTTTTGACACAAGATATCCATGAGTATTAAGAACACAACCAATTCTGTTATCATTAATAACAGAATTGGCTGTATTCTTAAACCATTATTTTATAATTTATTCTAATCTATTTTAATATTATATTTACAAATATGCAATATTTTCTACTATAACAAATAAAATTTGAATAGTTAAAAATAATAATTATGATAACGAAATCGATTCCCAATGCGTAAGAGACTTAATAAATTTCAAATTTTTAAATAGTAAAAATAATATAAATTGTGACCTATTGGGTCACGTATGGTATTACGAAAGATTTTTCCAAAACAGTATTGAACTCAATGATATTAATATCATTGATTAAGTAAAAAATATAAAATAAAGAAAAGTAATTTCAAATAATATTTCACTATTAAATGGTCAAACCACTTTAGAGGGTTGGAACTTCACCTGTTTACAGTAAGGTGATCTAAGAGCCTTTCGTTCGCAAACTACCCGCAATTAACTTTTGATTGCTTGCCAAGTAATGGTAACGCTCGATCGCTGAATGGACTGGGTGTGTGTATCAATTACCTTTAATGGATCTCACGGGCGTACGGTGGTATGAGATTGGGAATCTAAATTGAGATCGGTATTCAGATACCTCCCAATTACTTTTTTTAATTGTTTTTGTTAGCAACCTTATCCCGATTGCTATTTAGATCACATATTGAAGCATTCAAGTAAACATTGTACGCTTTCATAACAGGTAATTATTATTTAGATCAACTGCCTCGTCAATATGCGATTTATTGAAGTTAACTACTTAAAAAATGATTTTCATATTTAGCCCACGATATGAAAATTTTCACTTACTCTTCCGCCTACTGCCGTCCAAAGAGCATAAACCCTACTGGTCCATCCGTTGCCAGGAATTCCATGATAATTTTATGAAGAGTAAAATCGAGCGTTATCTAAAATTGAGCTGACACACACTCTTTTAATTATTGATTTTCTGTGATTAATTATATAAATGCTTAATAACACCAGGAAGCCAGGATCTTAACCATATCTGTAAGAGTACTTTGTGGTGTGCACACACTTGTAATTCATACTATTTCCTGAGTAATAGTTAGCTGGTTTCTATTGGAACTCACTGTCATGGCCGAAATCGGTTTGATTAATAATTATTTAATTAATCGCTAATGATATATCATATCATTATTATTCATTGACTGCACGGTTGGCCTTAGTGGTTTAAGCGATCACCACGTCGCTTTCTACTACTACAAGTGTTGTGGTTCCAAATCTCACACGGGACAACACTTTGTGTGATCCACAAAAAGTTGTTCTAAGTCAGGATGTACTTTGTGTCTGTTTAATGTATGTTTTGTAAAGTCACCCGAGACACAGGATGTATATTCCTAATGTTCTTTAGAATTAAAAATATTTCCATAACACATAAAGTGAAAATAACAATGTAGGAAGTATGTAATAAGAAAAAAAAATTGTATTAGGTATTGTTTTTTACTTTCAAATCTATATCTTTATCTTTTCTTTTTAAATTTGAATGTACCTTAACATTCAAATTTAAAAAGAAAATACATATCATATTTTAACGAGTTCTTTCTCAAGTTGTACTTAAGTTAACACTATCTAATTCTTTTAACATACCCTTTTTAGAAACAAGCCTGTAGATTAACCGTCGCTACAAAAAAGCAATGTTGAATTACTTTCCAAGTTGAACGTAGGTATACGTGCGGCGTTAAATTGAAGGGAAAAGCACATCAATTACATATGCACACAGGTCCACAGGTCGAGGCACGCAACACTCGCTGCTACTCCGACCGTTAGCTAATTCGAGCAAAACTGGTCGAAGCGAGATATAACCAGTCGGCGCCGATTTGTACCGGTTATTACAAGATCAGGCCAGTAGCACCGCATGGTTCGGATACCCCGGGCGTTTTTGCGCTTCATCGACTACCATTTAAGGAAAGCGGCTGATTGCTTTCGAATTTTGAATTGGATCGTTTCAATCGCTTAGATAAAGAGAGTGGTATTCCTTCAATTTTGTCTGTTAGTTTTATTTTAAATTAGTATTGTTTCGCTCTGGGGGTAATTTTTCATTAATTTACGTCTTCATTCCTTTCTTTCGCTTCCAAGTAATAATGTTTTAATTAATGTCTTTAAGAGGATTGTTTCTATAATAAGAAAAACTCCTAACCCTAAAACAATGTGGATATTAAAACAAAAGTCCATATAAGAATCTAGTTAAAACTCATTAAGTGTGTTCAATAATATGGACATCATATTGTCTCATACAAATCCAATGAATTCTTCTTCGTCGGTGCTGTCAATTCAAGCTTTTTCACTTACCTTATTGTTGGTACGAACAAAAGCCTTGCTCCTCTTGTTTTATTTCCTGAGCTATTGTACCGGGTACCTTATCGACAGTCTGTATGAGAGGCTTATTGTAGATCTTTAATTATTATTTCGTTACAATCATCTATTTTAGTTTTAATTGTTATTTTTTGACAGTCTATTGAGTTGTTGAGACTAATGAGACTGTGGTGAATACATGCGCACGCAATTATATTTGAAAATATAATACAAAAAAAATCAGACACATTTAATTTAAAAGTATTTTAGTTCTTTACAAATTTTCATTTTTTACCATGTGATATTTAGTAGTTCTACAAATTAATTTCTAAACTAATAAGTAATAAACATTGTTTTTGATGGTTATCAGTGCTACCTGCATTTATTAGGGTTCTGTATATACAAAAAAAATGCAGACTACAATTGCCTACTAAAAATTATGCATTGATGATTCCTAGTTGAGAGTCAGTTGATATGTAAACACGTTCTTCGCGATAAGAGTAATGTCTTAGGCAATAGGTAATGAGCAGCAATTAATGCGTAGAAAAGGAGAAATTTACGTGAGTTAAGAGGAATAACATTTGATAAAAGGTATTTTGTTTTTTAATATACTTACAACAATATTCTCTATAGTAATTTAATACCAATAACGGTTTTTATTTATAATTAATATAAAATTACTATTTATTTACAACATTTCGTAATAAACAAACATTCATAGAGCATAAATATTTAAATTTGAAATGTTGCAATGAACCAAACTCATTCGGTACACAACAATGTACACAGTATCAACATTACACGTATACATATACTCCTAGAGGACACATCCCGAAAAGGCTGTTTGCACAGGGCACCGTAGCCAAAGCGCCCGATTGCGTCCAATCACTGGGACAGTCACCCTGATTGAAGCGTATGTTTTCGTCGTGTTTGTTCTATTTGTTTTAGCTACAGTAGGTGCAGCACGACTATACATTTTTTGAATGTTTGAAATAGATGGACATTTGGCAATGCTTTAGTGGTTTTATTAGAACTTGCTGGAAATATTTAACCTATAAATAAACAAAATACATATTTCAATAGCATTGTTTCCGTAATATTTAAGGCGGAAACCGACAAACTTCTCTACTACTACACATTTAAGTCATTATTTATGAACTGCAATAAATTAATTCATCAAGTGTTAAACATTCTAAGTCCTAGATGTTGTTCAGTGTTATAAGAAACGATTCCAACCTGGTATAAATAATTTAATCATAACCTTAAAATTTAATATTCAAGTTAATAGTTAATTCATATTAAATAATATTAATATCTTGGCGCCTTCCGCTTGTTAGTTTCCAGCGCTACTTACAAGTATTGTTATTGAAGTCTGTATTCTTTATATACTTGTACTTGTGGATTGTACTTCCATATGTTACACAATCCTGTATTATCAAATAATAATTGTATGTTAATAGTCATTATGACTACCTCGGTAGCGCAGTGGTAACGTATGCGACTGCTGTGCTAGAGGTCTCGGGTTTGATTCCTGATTCGGACCAAATGTTTGTATGATCTGCAAATATTTGTTTCGGAGTTTGGGTGTTTTGTATGTATAGTATGTATGTATTTAATAAAAAGTATATATGTATTAATATAAGTTGTCTAGTACCCATAGTACAAGCTCTGCTTAGTTTGGGACTAGATGGCGTTATTCTAGGCGTCTACTTGATGTGCATTTGAGAATATTATAAGTTTGTGCTAATGTGTTGCTGTGCCGCTGTGAGCTAAAACTTTGAATGTTCCTTTTGTTTGTTCCTTTTGTTAATGGCAATGCAATTATTTAAAATCAGTATTAATCCTCAATGGTCACCGTACATAATGGCGACTTACATATTTCTGAACAACCCTCCCAATAAGGGTATCAAATAAATGGGCTTAAAGGTTTTTTTTGTTAAAGTGATAAAAGATTGTTTAAAAAAAATCGTTTTTAAATTGATGATTTACGGAACTGCCTCGGTGGCGCAGTGGTAGCGTACGCGACTGCTGTCCATGAGGTCTCGGGTTCGAATCCTGGGTCGGACCAAATGTTTGTATGATCTACTAATATTTGTTTCAGAGTTTGGATGTCTTCTATGTATAATATGTATGTATTTACAAAAAAAAAGGAATTTATGTATTCATATCAGTTGTCTAGTACCCATAATACAAGCTCCGCTTAGTTTGGGACTAGATGGCGTTGTGTGTTAGATGTCCGAAATATTTATTTAATATTATTATTTATTTTATTATTACTTGTTTTTTAATGTGAATTTAATTGAATGCGATTATCAATGGGATAAATTTGCTTCTATATATGTTTTTCGACGATATCCTATATGATATTTAATGTACTCTTACCAAGTGCTTCACCTACACTATTCTTTTTTAAATATATACTCCTTCTTTTTAGTTTTCTTTTGTTTTTTTTTATGGGGCAAGCAGACATTTAATATCGTTGTGGACAAAATGTCAGTAATGTACATGATTATATTTAAAAAAAAGTATTTCTATTGTCAGGAACATGAAATATATGTTTATATTATTATTAAGGAGAACCTTAGATAACTATATAAGTACTTCACGCTGGCCTAGTTAAAGTAGTTACCCTAGTATTCTACTACTAACAAAAACTGTAAGGAAGTGCTGGAACTAGTTAACAAGTAATTTCGCAATTATTTAGTCGATACGACTATCAGATACTTCGTAAGTAGTTCAATAAACCGAGAAAGTTGAGCTACTCAATTGTAATATCGTGTTACTAATGATGCGTTATGAAGGAAAAAAGTAAATTAGACTAAATCATTATTGACATTGACTTGGATTCACGCCTGTTTTTCCAAACAGGGTGGGTACACTTGTCGTTTCTAGTATTGTGATTAGTTACAGTAAGGACAATTTTGCTTACGTTTGAACAGCTTTTACAGTTTGTTATAGAAGACTGTCTAACTTTAAAATTCCTTTTACTGTCATATTGGATACTGTCCACGACAAGCATATTCTTTTCATATATCTTCACTGCAATGCAATGCAATGAGTAGGTGCAATGTGTGTCTTTGCAAAAAAGATTTGGTTAATCTCTTTTGTTTTTTAAACAATTTATGTTGGTTTAATAGAAAATTTCCTAACAAGGGTTTAACATACAACTCTCAACAAAAATAAAAGAAGTTCATGAAAAACAAATTTGTTTCTTTTACTATTAAGCATATTTATTTATTTATTTATTTATTATACATCATGCACTTAACGTACATTGGCGGACTTAATGCCTAAGGCATTCTCTACCAGTCAACCTTTAAGTGATGCAGAGAAAATAGGAAGTAGGTGCAATTAGGTTTATTTGTAAGGTTTTAAATACACATACCTATATATACTTACCATAAACTACACATAATACATAGATGCATATACACATACTCTTACTAAAATAAAAATAAATACATACATACACAAATAAATACCATAACTAGAATGAGATGTGATTTATGAATGAGTTGATTCTGCGAGCTGACTTAATAAATACCGCTTTACTTTTGTTTTAAATGTAAAAACGTTGGTGGCCATCCTGACCTCGAGCGGAAGCTCATTCCAAAGAAGAACGGACTGCACAAAAAAGGATGAGCCGACGAACTCAGACGTATGGGAGGGACAAAGAAGAAGAAGGTTATTAGAGGACCGAAGGTCTCTGTTATGATTACTACCTAAGAGTTGAAAGTACGATTTTAAATAATTTGGCGAAGATGGGTTGTTCAGGATAGTGTATAGGACAGTAAGCGCGCGTAGTTTACGGCGTTGGCGAATTGGTAGCCAATTGAGCTGCGTACGGAAAGAGGATACATGGTCGTATTTACGGAGATTATAGACAAATCGAATGCAGTTATTAAGAAGACGGTCTAGTTTATCGAGAAGATCTGCATTCAGGTCGTAACAGCACACATCACCATAGTCGATTAAGGGGAAAATAAGGGTTTGCACAAGCATAGTCTTGGTTTTTACGGGTAGGAAATTTCGCAGACGGTTCAGAGTCCGAAGCGTTCCGGTTACCCTCTGGCACTGGTTCGTTACTTGTTCACGCCAGTTTAGTGTACAGTCGAGGAATAAACCTAGATCTTTCACCGATCTACAAACAGGTATACTAGTTCCATTAAAAGTAATATCCGGGAGAGTCTCAGCGTCTACTCTGCTCATCGATCGGTGACTTCCCACCACTATGGCTTGACATTTTGCGGGGTTTACGGATAAACCAAACTTTTGAGTCCATGTGTTTATTGTTTCCAGGTCGTTGTTGACCAATTTTATAGCTGTCGAAATATCCTCTACTTTACTCTGCGAATAAAGCTGTAGGTCATCGGCATACAGATGATACGCACAAAGAAGTTCCACGGTTAGGAGATTAATATAAATAGAAAATAATAAAGGAGAAAGAATACCG
The DNA here is from genome assembly GCA_003709505.1 of Hyphantria cunea. Lineage (NCBI taxonomy): Eukaryota > Metazoa > Arthropoda > Insecta > Lepidoptera > Erebidae > Hyphantria > Hyphantria cunea. Next base: position 646,492 of record PKRV01000054.1, read on the forward strand.
CCTTGAGGAACACCAGAATCAAGATCACACCAATTAGAACAAGATCCATCGATATGAACAGACTGCTGGCGTCCCCGAAGATAAGATGAAAACCATTCCAGTGCTCCAGGTGAGACCGCAAGATAGGAGAGGATAGATAGGAGGATTTCGTGGCTCACGGTGTTGAAAGCATTGGCGAAGTCGATCAAGACCAAAACAGTAATCTCTGTGTCTTCCATGCCTGCCCTGATGTCACCAGTTACTTTAAGAAGAGCGGAAGTAGTACTGTGGCCAGGCCTGAATCCCGATTGCAAAGGGCTCAGTAGATTATTTGTGTAGACGAATTCAGAAAACTGCTTATGCATATCAAGTCTTATCCAAAGTAGTTCCTATTTGCAGAAGGGTAATATTTACAAACTGAATGTTTAGCTATTCAATTACAGTTACACAATAGAGTACTGAGTTGCCTCCTACCATAATGTGTGTTTTAAACTACCTTAATAGCGTCCGCGATGTCCGTTGTATTTTAAATCGTTACTTTCCTTCAAAATCTAGCTTATGTTCGCGAGCTTTGACGCCCTTATTCAAAATACTTATAAATATTTCACATGGGATTTATTGTGGGATAAATTATTTATTTGTTCAAAGATGGCTTATTTTAGCCTAGATGTGAACTTGCATGACAAAAGTGTTCAATGAATATTAATATAATAAGAATTTCAGACATTTGTCATACAGCGCCATCTAGTTTCAAACTTGACAGCCTACGAAGTGTAAGTAAATGTGGAATCTTTCTAGGATTGCCCGTCTAAAAAATAATTTACTATATTATCTCTTGTATGCAGATCTCAAAAGATATGAATTCACACCGTTTTCGCAATATTTCCTAGTAATGCTCGGCTCTTATTAGTCGTAATGTGATGCAGTTTATAGCCTCTCTCGCTAAATTTCCATATCATAAGAATATTTCAATTGGAAACTTTCCGTTCCTAAGATAAGCTTGTTCATTAAACAAACAGAGAAGAACAAACCGAATTCAATATTTGTCCTCCAAAACCTTGTTGATTAACTTTGACGTAGGAACGTGTCATTAAATTATTTATTTGATACTTTGTCTTATATAAGACTATAAATGAAAAATCAAGCCTAATTGTTAGATGCCCTTCACTGATAAGAAATATGTGTCGATCCACAATTTAATTTTAACAAAAATTTATATAATTTTTTTAATGGTAGGTAACTGAGATTAACTTGTTTAATTTAGTTTTTGTTGCTGAATTTAAAATGTGTCTTTAACATGCAAACACTTTAATGCTAAAAAAATGGCGATATAAAAAAACTTTGTTTATGCAATTTCGTATTATAATAATTATTTTCACGGGAATCAGCGCGATCTCTTATATAAAAGTATTACATACCTTTGATTTGCCCGCCGTGTCGACCAGAATGCACTGGCCGTGGCGACTCTATATATAGTATAGCAGTTTCATAATGTGTAACTATTATTTTAATAAATAAAAAAAACTAAGTGAAGTGACTTTCTTTGGTTATAAGATAACAGTTTCACTATTAAGCCTATAAGCTCCCCAAAAAACTAATGTCAACTGATCTATAAAATAACTACGGATTTCGATTTCAAAAATCTTGGACATCTGACTGATAAACATATCATTTTATTATAAGTTACTTTTGTATGTAAAATAAATAGTGTAACCTGTCAGATAAAAATTATCTGAAACTTTTTCAAGAACTGGTAAAATTGGCCCAAAAAAAACTACCCTCCAAGTTCGTGATGCTTGAAATCTGAACCTAATCGTGTATAGTTTCAGATTACACATTGTAAATAATTACAATGTGTATATATATTTTTTAAAATATGAAAATATTTTCTTGATCGCAATATTTTGTATAAACAAAATATTGCGATCAAGAAAATATTTTCATATTTAAAAAAATATATAGGAAAAAAAGAACACCCAATCATTAGTTATCTGATTGAGACGTTAAACAAAAATATCGAATAATCAAACGTAATTCGATATTGTTTTAGTAACCAAATCGTAAGGAATTGCTCTCATCCATCTCAAATTTTATTTAATTGGGAATTGAATACGTTTGAAACGTATTTCAGGATTGGTATCCAAAACACATAACTATTATACTTAACGTAGGAGAGCCACGCTTCGGCATGAATGGGCCGGCCCAACCGGAGTGATACCACGGCCTCACAGAAAAGCGGTGTGATACAGCGCTTGCGCTGTATTTCACCAAGTGAATGAGGATACCGAAGGCCCATATGCCAACTCCTCCTCTATCCCTCTTTCTATCCCTCAAAGGCCGGCGACGCTCTTGTGACGCCTCTGTTTCGTTGTGAGTAATGACCATGAGACCATGGTAATACATTTGCTTGCTTGCACCCTTTTCATGAAAAAAAATATTGCGGCTGTTTGACAATGTTTGAATCCATTAGTAACAGTTTTATTCACAATTTTTCTTACAAAAAAGAGTTTTTTTTTACAAGAAATTTCGAATGACAGCCCAGAGTATGGCAGATGGCGGTATTTTCTGCCCGTGCCGCGGAGAGCACGTTAAGCCGTCAGTCGATTGTCATAAACATCTATGGCAATCGTTATTGGGACGTCATTGCCCTCAAATATACTGACAACCAGTTGAACCTTCGAATTCAGTTCACCATCAAGATTGCGGAGGTCAGATGCCAGTCATTTAGGTAAAATCGATTGAACTAGTGTCTGACCCCAATCATTGTTGGGAATAATAAAAGCTAGGAATGTGAATAGTTTTCTTAGCAATTTAAGAAAAAATCTGAATGCGTTACCCATTTAACTAACTGCAAAGTATGAAATAGTAGAATTTTATTTTGATTAAGTTATAAATCATTTTTAACATAAATACTACTTAGTCTGGCGATAAATACTGTTACAATTAAAAGTAAACAAAGTATTGCTTTTGAGTTAAGTATCTGTCATTTTTACACGATTTTTCGTTGCGTTTACTTATTTTCAGGTAATTATTGTAAAATATTTTTTTTTAATTAAAATGGAGTGTGGCGAAAAAGAGAATCGAAGCGCTATGATTGCATCACATATGGTTTTAAAATCATCAATACGCTTGGTATAACTCAAATTTTTGTATGCCTGGCTATTGATAGTTACAATAAAAGCTCTTTAGTTTGTGGCAGAAAAAGATCTGGCCGTCCAGATAGAATTTGTAAAAAAAAGGCGATCAAAGCTTTAGGGAAAAAATTCGAAGAAACCCTGTCCGAAAGCAAAATATTTTATCTCGGGAGAAGAAGATAGCACCCAGAACCATGTCGTATATTTTAAAAGATGACTTAGGACTTACGGCCTTTTTAGTTTTTTTTACAATTGAGTAATATTTTAACGAATAAAATGACCGTATTCATGCTGGAAATTCTAAAAAAGTTTTCAATTAATCAATAGAGTACAACGTAGGCGTTGTCCGACTTCAGTGATGGTTTGGTGGGTTGTTTGCTATGAAATAGTGACTGAGCAATATCATTCTTGATAAGATAGTTAAGCCTCTTAACAACACCGTGTTCAATAACCAAAAATGATCCTTTCAACAAGACTAGGTGCCGTCATAAAGCTCGATCCACCCTATTTTGGTCAGAAACGAATGTTCCGGACTTATTCAAAGCTGAAGACTGGGTGTCATCAAGCCCTGACCTTAATTCACTATATAATAACTCATGATTAGTTTTAAAGAGTAAAGCTTGCTCAAAAACTATGATTATTTGGAATCTCAAAAACTTCGAGCTTCCCAAAGAACTCCGTAAGAATTTTCCCATGGAAAGTGTGCGTGCTGCGATTGATAACTGGACTAAACATAGCTATATTGCAGCCAATTTTCAGCATTTACACTAAGCTTTTTAATTTTTTATGGCTTTATATAAATGTATTAAAATAACACACTGTGATAAATATTGCGTAAAGAAAAATGTTGTGTTTCTTTGTAACAACAATTATGGCAAAACTAAGTATTTGAATAAAAATAGATCGCCATAAGTATAATTCTGCTTAGTACATAACTTCTTTATTTTTATAATATTGATAATGGCGCAAGATAGGTTCTAATGGAGAGAAAAACATTTAAACTTCCAGTGAAATAGTAAAAAGAACATAACCAATATGCCATACAAACTACAGAGTAAATGGAAACATCTTTCTAAAATATTTTATTTCAAGCTTTTATTTTTTATATATTATCTATGTTTGATCGGGTGGAATCTTAAAATACCTTCAATCGATTGTAAATGTAACAGTCATATTTATGTTGTGACTATCACATACAGCGGCAACATAAGACAAGGCCATCTACCGAAGATGCACTGAACTACGGAGTAACGCAGCGTATGAAGAAGCTACCAATCCTGCATCGCGCAATAGAAGTTCTCGCGCCGATTATTATATATACAACTTCTCTAATCAACCAGAGGGCAGTGGCCAGTTAGGGATGATAAACTCGCCTCGTCGGAGGATCCTCCCTTGGTGTTGGGGGGATATGTGAACCGTTCCTTCTCATATATATGGGGTTTAATTTTTTTAAATATAAATTTGGCAAAATCGAACACGTAAATAGACTCTTTGGTGATTTCACTTTGCAAATTTTTATCTAGGTGCTAAACATTTAGGTGAACTTAGTGGATAAACCAATTTGTATGCTGTGTGAACTATACAGTTATACTGAAACATATATGCTACTTATAATAATCTATTCTTGAATAAGATTAGAACATCATCCTATGCAATCATGTAACTAGTAATATCAAATAATATTTTATAATCAATAAAACTAATATAGATCTTTTCTTTCATCGCCCGAATGTTCCCCAAATATTTTATGAAAACGTATTAAACTCGTCACAATTGTTATACAATATGATGTACATATTATACCGATACGATAAAGGTTAACTTTAAGAGTAATTAGCAATCTCCGTATCAAATTTTCTTCCCCCAAATGAGTCCTTATTTTCTAATAATCTTTCAACGTGATACGAAACACCAGATCGTTCGTTTTAATATGCGTATCTACATCATCCCTTCTGTTTACAAACAATATCTCTCTTGTGATTTGTCAGCGGAGCATGGCACGACCATTAATTGCAGAGACGAAATTATACACAACGTAAGTAATTTCAAATAATTCACACAATTGCGAGTATTGCGACTTGAGGACCCAGGAGGGACCCTTACTTAGATTCACGGAGAGTATTACTGTCGTGACTGTTATAAGGGGTGAGCCCATCTACATATATTTATGGCGTAACGGTTTCAGTCCCAGGCTATTTGTTGCCAATATTTTTGTAACAAAAAAAGCAGGGAATAATTTATGGCACTTACGTTATCTTAGATCGGATGTGTCTCTTACTTCTTTTAAAGTAAATATGTGAGTAAAATGCGTAAGTGGGAAAACTAAGAAAATGATTTAGTAATTAAAATATATCATAGCAGAGATGTCCCGGTAGGCGAAATTTAACATAACTTTTTTTTAGCTTTTGTTTTGCACACTTATAGTATTAGTGGGGAAAAAGAACTGAAGATGATTATTTTTTGTCTATACTTTTAAACTGAATGTCGAAATTAGCCACTGAAAGTTCCAACTAAAACTGCTAAGAATTATGGTTAAATTTCAGCCTGTGGGCTCTGGTATGAATAAATACCTATTTGAAGTTTTCTAACATAAGTGGTACTTTGATAGCAATGCTTACATTTTCATAAATTAAAAGGTAACAAACCTTAAGGACAATTTTCTAAGGTTTTTTTATTCGGTGTTAAAATATACCTTTTTCATTTATGTTGTGTTTGTAGCATTTATTTACTGAAGTAGTTATGAAATCTGAGTGACTGTTAACTTTCGTATATAAACTAACACGAAAGTTTTTACATTACTAGATATAATTATAAGAATTACTAAAAACTATAATTTATTAAACTTATTTTAGCAATAAAATTAATTATATTAACTTAATAAATTGATTATAACTTTTACTTTTCAATCAAGTTGATTTTCTTAAAAAGATACTCCTCACGTATATTCTTCACTTTTTCTTGATCTTATATCAAACATAAATTATAACGATATGAAATACTTTTTAACAAATAAATATTTCGGATAATTAATACACAACACCATCTAGTCCCAAACTAAGCAGAGCTTTTATTATGGGTACAAGACAACTTATATTAATACATCTAATAATGCATTCTTTTCTTGTAAAAACAGACATATTAAACATAGAAAATACCCAAACTGCAAAACAAAAAAAAATTGCTGATCATACGAACGTTTGGTTCTAGCCAGGAATCGAACTCAAGACCTCAAGCCCAGCACACGCATACACTACCACTGAGCTACCGAGGCAGTCATTATATATTCATTTTTTTATTTAATTATATGAATACATTTTCTGGTCATATTTATTATATTGCACACAAACAAATGGATGTTATTTTATGCAAATAGGTTATTAAGCATTTTCATTTAATTAAAAAACATTTGTACATACGACAGTTTTACTAAAAATATATATTTATTCCTCTCGCCAATAAAACTAATGATGATATTTTATAATAGCTTTTAATTTGAGAGGTCTATGACCAGCAGTGGACTGAGTTAGGCTGATGATGATGATGACTATATTAATTATTTATAAATATTATTATTATTTAACAGTTAAATAAAACAAACATATGTTTTGACCATACAAAGTTATACATAGGTGAAGATACGGTGCCCCTTAATGTCATCAGGATTATATTTTTACTTGGCAAGGTATAAATACGGATATACAGATCAATTACTTTCCTAATTTATATTTATTTATTCAGTTTAAATTTCAAGACCAGAATAGTTTTACTTTGACATAATTATTTTTCTTTTCCAATATTTATATAAAATGACAATGTAGTAAGCGTTTACTAGTAACCAATTACTATGAGGTCACCTGTTTATAACTTTTCAATTAAAAAATAAACTTGAAATTCATACAGATAGTTTGAGTTAACATAGCCAGGCCATGACAATATCCTAACAAACAACAGAAGAGACTCGTAAATAACGCAACTTAACGCCCGCGTACACTTTAATCGCAGCAAACACCCATAACAGTGACAACTAAGCTCCAACGACGTATTGGTGCAGTTAGAGACCGATGTAGATCAACGGTGGTCGTACTCGGGATTTGTTGAATTTATTCGCTAGACCCAACGCCTCTCTGTATCTTTGTATTAGCATGGATGTAGATCAATTCTGGAAATGCCCTAAATATCACCGTGGGAGAGCCACGCTTCGGCATGAATGGGCCGGCTCGACCGGAGTGATACCACGGCCTCACAGAAAACCGGTGTGAAACAGCGCTTACGCTGTGTTTCATCGAGTGAGTGAGGATACCGGAGGCCCATACCCCAATCCAACGCCCCCTATCCCCCTCACCATCCCCCTTCCCCCCAGGCCGCCATAGTGTGAGTCACCATGCTGCATTGTTCTTTTTCGCATTGAGGATGGAGGCCACCACTCTTGGATTCTGCTCATGCTTTCCATCAGGCGGGGCAGAGTCATTTTGGTAGCTTAAATATATTAAAAAAAATAAAAATAAAATAAACAGTCAATGTTTGTTCAAAGCTATCTGAACGAGTTCGACTCATTATTTCACAATTTTTCTGGTCATTTATTATTATTTTTTTATGTATGAGCCGGACAAACTGGCTGTAATCCGCCTGGTGAAAAACATAAGCAGAATCAAAGACTGGTGGTTACCATACTCATTGCGAATGCAGACAAAGCAAAAATGCCTAGTGATGCTTCTGCATCGTTGAGCCTTCGGTCTCGCGCTTAGCAACAAAGCACGACAGCACGAATACTGTCATTTTAGGTTGATCTTCTGTACGCTGTTATTACCGCCTGTTTTTTTTCCACCGGGGGTTTGCGGTAAGGCGGTGTGTTGGAATCGAACCGACTAAAAGCACACGGTGTGCCGCTGGGCACGTCCTTGTGCTGGGGAACTTCAACGCAAAGTCTACTGCGTAGGGTTCCCCAGGTACGGACACAAGGGGCGAGGCCGTAGAGGAGTGGGCGGCCTCGGTGAGCCTATGTCTTTTAAACAGATGCTAATACCGCTTCGGGCGGACCCGGTCCGTTGCCGGAAAAAGGCAAAACTCGTCCAAGCACAGAGGCAGCGTCGATCAGCTTCGGAGCCAGCTGTAAGAAGTGCTCGTCGAAGAGCCACCTACCGTCGAGGATCAGGCCCAGATATTTCATCTAGGCCCGAAATGGTACGAGGACCGAGTTGACCACTATGTAGGCGCCGGGAGGCGGCCCGCAACGGGGCCCATGGAAAAGCAGGGCCTCCGTCTTGTCCAGGGCCACCCGCAAGCCCAGCGCCTCGATGCGCCCGACCACCAGAGAGACTCCCCTGGTGGCCAGGCACGCCGCCTCCTGAAAGTTCGCCCCTCGGGCTGTGACCAATGTGTCATCGGCGTTACAAATTACGCCCAGACCGGAGGGCAGACGCTAGCGAAGGACCCAGTCGTACCCCACATTCCACAGGAGTGGTCCTAGGACAGACCCCTGCGGAACGCTGAACGTCTCAAGGCGCCCTTTCGATCCTAATACATGACGGTACGCTCCTCCAAGTAGTTCCACCAGCTGCCTCAGGTACTCTGGCACCTCGTGGTAGCAGAGTGCTTCCCTGATGCAGCTGAATGTCAGACTATTAAAGGCGTTGGCGATGTCTAGAGACACCGCCAACCCCTCACCGCCACAGCTCACCACCTCTTCGGTCACGGCCCTCGGGCGCATCACGGCATCGACCGTCGAACGCCCCTTTCCGAATTGGGCCCGAATTGGGCGTCCGACAGGTCTGGGCCAACCTAGCTGAGGTGCCGGACGATGCGGGCAGAGAGCACCCTCTCGAACAACTTGCCCGCCTAGTCCAGCAACACGATGGGCCTGTAGGCCGCGANGTCTGGGCCAACCTAGCTGAGGTGCCGGACGATGCGGGCAGAGAGCACCCTCTCGAACAACTTGCCCGCCTAGTCCAGCAACACGATGGGCCTGTAGGCCGCGACCGAATCGGCAGGCCGTCCCGGCTTCTGCAAAAGGACCAGTTTCCCGCTTTTCCAGCACTCAGGGAAGCGTCCGGACGCCAGCTAGCGTCCAGCACTTCCCTGATATGGTCGAGGGCTCGGGCCATCACTCGGGCTGGTACCCCGTCCAGCCCGGGGGCGGTGTTCTTCGAACGAATCCGCAGAACAGCCGCCGAGACCTCGGATTCCCTGACGGCCGGAACGTCGACCTCAACGCCCCCCGTCGTCTCCGACCGAATAGGCCATCGACGGGGGCGTGTGTTCCGCTCGCTGCGGGAATAGGCCCTCGACACCTTGAAATGAACCCTTTTTTTCCTCCTTTTAAAGGAGATCCTTATGTTCAGTAGTGGACTATTAAAGGTTTTTGATGATGATGAACCACAATCCATACATCCACCCACATATTGAACATATGTGGATGTAAATATATTTCTAAGCTGGTCGCAATTTGTTCCGTTAGTTGATTATATGTGGCGAAAAGTACCATGAATAGCTTGCTCTGGTGAAGTGCTAATTCACCAGGTGATGATGAAAAATTTAATGTCCTTCTGTTTCTCCTGATTTTAAATATAATCAAGCTCATATCATACATACCATCAGTATGCAGTTTTGTACAGAAAAGGGAAAATTTAAAATCTACAGTTTCTCGTCGCTCAAGTTAAGCTTTTGATAGAAAGGTATTTTTGTGTACCGTTTCGAGTTGCCATTTAACATCTGTTTCCATTTTTAAACTTTAGACTGTCACACAATATACCCGAAAAAAAAAGCTATTTTGCTCTAGCTTTTCGAATTCCCCAAAAAATGGGACTTTGACACATTTGTCTATCGAAGGAATTCCTCAGTGGTTTCAATGAGGCTTTAAACTATTATTAGTACTGATGTCGCCTCTAGTTTCCTAGAATCTCTAGTTCGGTTCCCTTGACGCCCATTTGCTGCTTCACGTACCCGTTTCGATTACATTGACGTCATGGCCTCACAACAAAAAGATAAGTTTAAGCTCCTAATGTAAGGGTTACGAGGCACGCGAGACCTTGGACCCAGGATAAACATGTAAACATAACTTATTGAAGACTAATAAACTAGAGGCTTAATATGTTATCTGGACTAGACACGAGATATAATAGAAATTGTGATGAAAAGGTAGCAGTAGTGCCAGTAGTTCTAAACTAATAGTCAGTTACGTGCGAGACGGTGAGGATATCACAGATGACGGATGAAGGACAATGCTATTCACAATTACTTGTGTTATTAACTTATTGTTATTTTCGTATTTTTCTGTATTAGATCATAGGTTTAAGATTAATAAAATGTATATTTTAATAACCAAAAATGAATATTAATGGGCGAAATCGCTGAAAATTGTCACGCGGCTCTCGTTACAGTAAAATTTCGATCGATCGAATCCCAGCAAACAAATGTACCCCGCACAAGTTATATATCGGACTTTCTAGGACCACCTACTGGCTCCATCGTCAGATCCTGGATATTACCGAAACATACAGTACTCGTCAAGACGAATCAAAAGATTTCAGACTGAATGTGTTTCATCTTCGGCTCCATCTTCAAACCCAGTATATTATTGTTGCGCCATAGAGTTAAATGGGTCTCGTATAATCTAGATGGTTCAAGATTCGGAGGTCGGCGCCATCTAGTATCCAGTAGTGCGTAACTGCTGAGATCGTTATTGGTAGTTTTGATGTTTTCGACGCTAGATGGTGCTAGAATACTGATTATAGGAGATTATGTATTTTCCCAGAATGGTGTATCGGATACTAGAGATCATTCCAGATATTTTGATAGCCCTATAAAAGTGGAGCGTGTTAGCCGTATTAGGGCGAGTATTTTTTCAGGACACAGCGTATTAGCATCAAAGTGATTTTCTAGTGCGTCCAACGAGCGATTTAGTGAATTATTTGTATAAAAGTGTTGTCAATAATAAATTTTCTGTTATTTTGGTAATCAACCGACTACTTTTATTTACATAATACCCAGCTATAATACGAATCAAACGATTTCAAATTCAATGGGCTGCGTCGTTTCATTACAGAGTTCCTATGGAAACCTTCCAGTTACTGCCTCGGATCAGTTCGGTGTCATCATTATATGGTATTATCACCTTACATAGGTACATATGCTTACAAAATTTTACACAATCGGTTGAAAATATTCAAAATTGAGATGCAAGATTGCATCGGAGCATTTAGCATGGCATAAAATCAGTGTTTCATTTTCATTCATTTCAAAAAGAATAACAACAAACAAACCTTTGACAGAATTCACAAATAGTTATCATACAAACAGATGAACAACAACGAGTCCTGAACATTGCCGAACGAGTAGAGAACGGGATGCGTTCTGTAAATCACCATATATCACAATTCATGTGAGTATCATTATTTATAGCTTACTACGATAGTAACCGTTAAAATAAAGAAGTGAAAAGAAGTGATAATCACATTTAAACTTCATTTCATTTAATATTTTATATGCGATATGCTATTCAATACTCATTTTAATCATCTACTGATATTGTAACCAAAACAAAATGATTCTTTCATATTCTTGATGAAACTTTCAAATCATTTTCTAGTTCGAGGATTTGTACCTTATTACTCCTACTACTAATATACTTTGCTTACCGCATGTGTGCCCTTCTGTCACCAGGCTGTGCCCAATGAACTGTAATAATAAGACAGTTGAAATTTTCATAAATGATATATAAAAAAATATAAACAATATTATGTAATATTTTTTCGATATAGTATATTATTAGGCTTGGGTCAATCAATTAATTTAGTGGTATGAAAAATAGATGTTAGCTGATTGTCAGACCCACCCGGTATGCACACAAAAATTCATTAAAAATCAGTAAAACCGCAAAAACAAATATTGTAACGCGAGAATTTTTATATTATATAAAAGCCCAAACGTGTTCATTAGAATCATTAAAACCTTTTCTATTTTAGGTCTGGTTTGTTCAGCTTTAAAATATCTGTGTTTTTCGTTTTTATATACCTACCTACATGGCTATCAAAAGTATCTACACATACAAGCTCATAATAATCTATATTCTCGCAAAAATATTCGCTATTCTTTACGTTAATTTTAACAAGGTACTGAAATGTATAACGAGTGTACGTAGCAATTGCTTGTATTCGTCACTTTGGAAACTGGAGGACACTTTAGCTTTTGCTTATTTCTATTTTATATTAGTTAAGCGTTATGACTATAATTATAATGATCCTCTCTCTGGCCTCTCTCGAGCGAAGGTCTTCTGAGGAGTTCAACTATTTTGGTCTTAGAGTTCTCATTCAAGCGCTGCCAGCCACTTTCCTTACTACACCAACGGTCCATTGTACCGCAGGTCGCTCTATATAAAATCAGCCTAACCACTGTTTTTTTTTTTATGGCCGCTTAAGCCGACATCTATTAGAGTACTAATAGACGTCGGCTTAAGCGGCCATCAGAATACCATTTCATGACTATTTACAGAAAATATAATTTGTAATAAAATACTAAGGTGTACCTCTGGGGAGCAGAGGTAGCGAATGCGACTGCTGTGCAAGAGGTCTCGGGTTCGATTCCTGAGTCGGAACAAATGTTTGTATGATCTGCAAATATTTGTTTCGGAGTTTGGGTATTTTCTATGTATAATATGAATGTATTTACAAAAAAAAAATTATAAGAATTAATATCAGTGGTCTAGTACCCATAGTACAAGCTCTGCTTAGTTTGGGACTAGATGGCGTTGTGTGTTAAATGTCTTAACATGTTTGTTATTCATTTCAGTAGAGTAATATAATTCTAGCCGCTAGCGACTATACTAACTACAGATAGTGTGTCGTAGTAGGGCTAGAGATAGCAATCAGCGTTTCTGGGAAGTTGCTCAACCCAAAACTGCAACGGTACAAGCAAAAACGGTGGACCGTTCGGGTGATTAATTTTAATTGCCAAACTTGGAGGTAGGGAGTCACGATGCCAGTAATAACTGATATAGTTTCTGGTCCTAGTCGTGTTTATGATATTTTAGCTGATATCTTGTTGTTTATATCATATTTTAAGGCCCTTTCTAGTACATAACTCAGAACACACAAACATGCATGTTATTTACACACCCAAAATGTATACTTATATAATAATATTAATATAATAACTATTAGTCGCTTAGTCGTCGATATTTGGGCAGGATTCAATTTTTTTTTAATTCTGTAGTCGTCCTCGATTTAAATTTGAACTGTGCACATTTTAATATTCCTCCGTTCGCATAATTTTCGTAAAATTGGCGCAACGATTTTGCTTCAAGTCTTAATAAATTAAGATTCATAATGATTTCAGCACACTACTAAGTACCACACAATACATTGTTTTTCGTTGATCATCAAATAGCTCGCCTTTTTTGCTTTAAAATAAAATAATTACAGTTTTTTTTGCTTGTCTCGTTAACTATTAGTGCTTATCTATTTAAAAAAGTAATAGATCGTTCTTGGGAATATCCAGCCGAAGTGTTATCATTTAAATAGCATAGAAAGAGTATATATACTATAATCTGTACGTATACTATAATCTATAAAATCTCTATAAATATATAAAATTGGAGAGTCTGTGTTTAATATTAAAATAATTACCTTTTCTAAATGCATTTGTATTTATAGACAGTACACATACCAAAATAACATTTTTGCTTAATTTTGTCTGCCTGTCGGTCTGTCTATTTTTTTCGGCTAATATCTGGAACGGCTCTACAGATTTTCACTGGACTTTCACTAGCTAGATAGCTGATGATATAAAGGGTAACTTAGGTTACTTGGTTCAACATTATGTACAAACGTTCATATTTTGAAAAACTTGTAACGATACAGTTAGAATAGAATAGGCTGTCCCTGCGAAAAATTGCTTTCAAATTTATCAAAAAGAAATTTGTGACATATTAGACCCATTTAAAAATAAGAAAAACCTTAAAAACGAATCACTTATCATTGACTGCCTTTCATTAATTCGTTCATAGTATAATTAAATTTGAAACTCTGAATTAATATTGGGTACCTTCCAACAAACGCACCAATGAATCACTATTGAGCCGTGACAAATTAAAATTGCTTCAATATATTTCCCTTTTTGCTTAAATGCTGTGCTATATAAATTAAATTTACAAATCACAGTTATCAATATTTATTTTACTATAAGATTTTTCAATCATTTTCTTTTGTTAGTGTTTTATATGCTATTAGCAGATCCTCGTTACGACCCTGTTAGAAACAACCTCGTCTGTATCTCTTGTCCCGTAGCGTAAAGTTATAGTAATTTAAATTAATTTGTTTACTTTAAAAAAGCTTAAGGGGAGTCAACTTTAGAAGGTAGACATATACTATCGTGGAGATTTATAACTTTTAGAGGGAAATAACGTTTTAATTTAATACATTGTTTTTGTTGCGAATGCAATAAAAGCTTTCAAATCAAAAACCCATAATGTCCCACTGCTGAGCTTGGGTCTCCTCTCAAAAGAGGGTTAAGGCCATATGTCCCCACCCTGGTCAAGTGCGGGTTGGGGACTGGCAAGACAACGTTGTGGCTCCGTATCTTGCCGTTGGATGTTTTTAAGCCGCCCGAAGGCCTCCAATTAAGCTTCATGACTGTTATCGTAGTCAACAACCGGGACCGACTGCTTAATGTGACCTCCGAATCACGGAGACGCTCATGATAACATGCCACCAGCGGTCACCCATCCAGGTCCTGACCGCGCCGTCGTTGTTTACCCTCGGTAATTGCTTCTAATCACTTAGTGCAACTGGGCTATGAGCGCTGCAATAAAAGCTTTCAAAAGGGATAATTTTCTTCCGTTTTTGCGACACTTTTTTTTCAAACTTCGCTCCTCTTGACTGTAAAGATACGATAAGCAGCCCATACATATTCTTAATAATTGGGCTATCAAACAGTCAAAGAATTTTCAGATCGGACTAGTTTTTTCTGAGATTTTCACGGTCATCCAAACAAACTAATAAACTCTTCGGCTTCAAATATTAGTATTGTGTTAAATAATCACTTTTACTCATAACGAACACTAATCGGACTCACATATTACGCTTGTAAGTCCCATTGCAGTCAGATATACTGGCATTTATCAGATCAGGTAGGTTTGTTTCGTATCCCTTACGCTTAAAATGGTTAACGCGTGCAAAGTGAATAAAAGATCAGGCATAAGTCTTAAGATAATGCGCAAGATTAATATGAATTTAACGACCCTCTAACATATCACAATATACATAAGTACTATAGGGATGATTCGGTTAAGATTGATAAGTTAAAATGTAAAGATGGTAATGTTTTGACCGGGGCTTATGAAAAAAAGTACGTAATACTAAAAGAACAAGGATATCATTTGAATTGTCTGAGGGATTTTCTACTTCTTGATTTTAGTTAGACGCATTTGTAATAAAAAATTATGAAATAAGCCTGATTTATTTACGGCGTTTTCTTCCAGTTATAGAATGTACTAATAGAACTTTTTAAAAATGCCTGTATCCAACAATGGACTACGAAAGACGAATGATATATTGATGACATATGATGATAGTAATTTAAAACTGTCTTTCTGTTAGTATTTCGTAAAAACAATATAAAAACATACAACAAAAATATTAAGTGAATTTGTCCATTGGTAGCGGTGGTACTTTAATACCCGATTGCAAAAGAAGGAGGTTATGTTTTTCGAGTGTATGTATGTACGTATATTTTTTGGCACGCCCTAGAACCTAAACGGCTTTTCATATTTTTATGTGAGTGGTTTCAATATATTCGTCTTAGTCGTAAGACTGTCACTGGGTACACCAAAATTAAAAAAAAAAACAAAAATAAAGGTTCCTATTAAAAATAATCTCAAAAAATCATATTTTCAAAATACATCAAGTGTGGTATCGAAATACAGAATTTTTATCGGTGGTTAGGAATATTTATAAAATTTATAACTTTTATTTAAGAAAAACACTGCATTTGATAAATATGACAGATATCGACGCATTTAATGTTTTTTCTTGTTATTAATTGTATTTAGTTTAATATTAGGTTAAAGTGCAAATATTTTGACATACAGTTCAGAATTAAAACTCATTTGAATAACTAACTGACAGAAGCGAAAGAAAATGTTATCATTAAAGTACACTTTCAAGATCAAGTCTTTTTAAAACTATTTTAGTAAATTAGATTCCTAAATAAAATACCCAAATAGAAATATATATTTCGATTTTCAACGCTACGATATACTGTAAATTTAAGAGGTTTCAATTGCAAAAAAAGTCTCAACATCTGCCTGACTTTATAACAACAACGAAATAGCGGCTTCTGTCCCACCTTTTTATTTTAAAACCCCAGATTCTGTCCTGATTTATAAATGCAATGAATCAGGCTGAAATATCAGGCCAATTATCTCGTGGGATTTAACAGCTTTTTATTTACGAGTGTTTTTAGTGGAATTTTATCTTGTAATAACCAAATAATCATAATGTTTTAGTTGAGTCAAGTTAAACATTCGATATCTTGTAAAACGTTTCTTTATTTGTCTTATGTTGATGATGTTTGACGTTTTAATCATAGATACCAAATACGTGAAAGCATTTTTAAATTATACTCATTCTGTTAATCGCGTACCCAATTACATGTTTATGGCTAGTGGTTACTAAATAGAGATACCATAAATTAGTGCAAGATTAATAAACTAAACTTTGCACAAAACAAAGTCATATATTATGCTTTAAATATCTACAGATGATTATGTGTTGGTTTGTAGATTCAAATTAACAGGTTTCCACTGAATGCGTATTATACTAACATAACGAGTGTATAATATGGTAATACCATGAAGATATTTTTTTTAATTTTAGTCGGTCTGTTTATTCAGTCTAATCTCTGGAAGGGTAAGACTGATTTTGACGGTACTTTTACTTGGCAGGTAGCTGATGCTATAAGAACAGATGCTTAGATTATTTTAGAAAAAATCGTTTCGTAATCGTTTACTGTCTGGCGATACGTCAGCTCATTTTCAAATTAGCCAAAAAAACACAATATAAAAAAATCCCGGAAGAATAAACTTCAATATCATAAAAACAATCAACATAATTATTAATGAACTATTTTATCAAAGTTGTATCGATACATCGTATATGGTAATCACCTGAAGCACGATTCACGTGGAAAATCAGAACCTGTATGGTACATGATGAACTGAAGACCGTGACGTTGCACGCATTGCGGTTGACGTGGCTATTTATTCCTAAATAAGAGAATTAGTGTATGGCGACACGACTACGACACGACACAGTTAAACTAGTTTTTTTAACGCGGAGAATACTCGCATAATCGAAGTGCGTGTGCTGGACTCCCGGAGAACTAGTCTACCCACTAAACCGCTCATGGCGGCCTACCTCAGCTTTCGAAAGGAAGGAACTCCAGGAATGCATCAGCGACATCTGGAGTCCCCCCTGCTATAACCCATTGTGAGGTACATCTCGAGGCGACTAGACAGTTTATTTACCTAAGTTGAGGAATTCTTTATGTCACATTTGGTCTGCAATTTCAAACATTACTATACCAAATGTATATAATATGTTTTTCTGATTTCTCAATTCTATTTTTAAAGCTCTTTGGACACAGTAAAAGCTTACCATTTCTGTGTTAGGAATTATCCCATCACTTAAATTAAATCTTTAGTTACAGGAACATCAAATTTCATCTAACTGAATTTCGCTATCGAATCTCTCTCTTTATATAATTTGAAAGAAGTATATTTAATTTAAACTTTATTTTAATATTTACTCTTTTATTGTAATTTCTTACAATCTCCGATAGTTCTAAAAGTCCTCAGCGCTTGCTTGCTCGGTTCATAAGATCTTGTGTTACGGCTCCACTGAATATCATCATTTTTCCTTGTTACACATAAGGTGGGTATACTCTTGTAAAGTTGCTGGGATTTCCCCTGATGGTGACAGATCATTCGTAGTATTACTAAAGAGCACAAAGAAATTCATACTGTTACCTACGTGAAATATTACAACTGGCATCGTTTGTCCCAGGTGGAGTGCATGTATTAAGTAGTTTATCATTCGAGTTTTATAAAAGCAGTCCTGTGCGGTTAAAAATAGAATTTGTTTTCGGTATTTTCCTTTTTTTAATTATAATAGGAGAATACATTTAACCTCCCAAATGGATTTAGGGTGAATATAATTATTTGAATGAAAATGTATACACCTTATTTTTAAAGCAAACCGTTGTGGCGTTCTGAAATAAAATGCAAACAGCGTTTAGCAATATTTGATGATGTATTCACTTTTATCGACGGTCCAGCTCTGAGTCCAGTATATCTCATGTGGCAAAGAGTTTTGATGTAAAAGTTCTAATGCAAAGTATTAGATTGGTTGTCAACATGGTGATGGGTTGCCACACGCAATCTACATCTCTTTCATTCGATACTCATTAGTTAGAAAATAATTTCCGTGTTTAACTTCATTCTAGTGGTAGGCAGTTTCAAGGCCTATATCCAGCAATGGATTGTTTATGGCGGTTTACGTGTTTGACATCTATTAGACATTTTTTTTTAAAATATATATGTTTAAAGAGTTAACTTTAATCACTAAGCTATTTGCCAAATGCTTATATTTATTAATTTCTTAAAAATTACTTATAGTAGTCGTAACTTATTAAAACTGTGTCTTTGTTTATTTTTAAATTTCCCTAAGTTCCCCTCGTTAATTAGTTTGAGTTAATTTTAATTTACTCCGTGGAGAAATCTTTATACCAAGTAAGGACATTCATTTTCCTTGTGTTTATTCTCAACCTTTTGATTATTTTTTAAGCTTAAACACTAAATTGCTTTTTATTCCTTATTAAAATGTACTGAAAAACCAAATTATGCTACAACAATAATGTACGCAATGTTTATGCTTATAGGTGTATATTTTAATTGGTCACATTAACAATTTATTACTAGTAACAAGGGGATAAATAACGTTCCTTTAAACTTACTAATAAGTTTTAAAGAATGTTATTATTCGTAATAATAAGTCAATAATAGACTATCTTGGCTTATTATTTATACGAATACGATTTAGTTTTATAGAATTTTCTAAGCAGCAACAGTCTTCAATATAAACTGCAAAATAAAATTTTTAATATTCTCATTAAATCTATCGTCTCACCAAGAATTAGAACAGGCAATAAAAATTTTGGCTTCTGCCTTAGACGAAGTCTCCCATAAAACAGCGACTGTTTCTTTAATTTGAATTTTGATAGAGTTCTAATGAAGCAACCTTACAAACTTATAAATGTTGTTATACAGAATTATATTTGTTGAGCCTTTGTCCTTGATAAATATGAATATTCTTCACTAAATCGAGAACGAAGCATCGAATTAAGCTGTTAACTCAGTTTGTCACTTAGCTTTAATATCTTAACTCTTCAGACGGTGTGAGCTTATGTATTTAGAAAAGTATAATCCAGTCATTTAGGTGACTCTTTATTATCCTAACTACACAACTCAGTACGTTTCTGTTAAATGTAATTGGAAGACTGTAAATGAAACTTCTTTGTGACTGGTAAGTGGTTAGAATAAATTCCGAAAACAACGGAAAGTTTTTTTAATTATTATTAAGAAAATATCTTAGTGGCTGTGTGTGATAAATGGTTTTTTATATAACCATAAAACATGCAAGTAGACAAGAAGACGTGACCCCCCGGAGGGTTTGTTGAAAAACCCGAGTAAGGTGTAAAATACAATTGCATACATGGCGTCTCCGATGAAGCATTCAACTCCAAGTATTATGAATAATTGTGGTGGAACAACGCTATTTAATACACAAATAATTATTCTGAGCCTGAGAATAATTCCGATTATGTTTCAAGAGCTTACCTTTAGGTCAACGTTCTAAGACATCTAAAATTTAGTTATTACTACCCGCCCAGTCTAAGACCAAGATCTTTAGCGCTTCTTAAGGGAGATCTTTGTTCAGGTCTGGACTGCGGTAAGTTGTATATACTAATGATAAAAACTATATTAATACTTTTCTCCTTCAAACCACTATTAATTACTGTTTTTTTTAATCTCTATACATGATTTCGGATCAATCGGTTAACCTAGACATTAGCTTTGTATCATATCTTTGGTAGCGTGATAATTGGGAGGGTTTACTTTAAATCTTGTTAGACTAGCGCTGCATAGTAAGTTGTAAACAATATTACTATTAAAAAAACAGACCAATAGAAATGCTGTACGTGATTGTATATATGTACTTTTTTATACGAAACACATTTAAAACTTAATTACTGAACCTATGTGTTACCAATCCTTATCTAAAGGTGTTCTGTATGAAATAACATGCGCCATTGCTTTAGGTATCCGCCATTAAGGTAATTGCCACTTGAATATTCAAGATGTCGGATTAGAAGGGATACCGTGATCGTCTGAACGGCTCATTTGTATGCGAATCGAAAATTTTGTATGAGAAACATCAGGCGTCGTGTTGTCTAGAGTTTAACATAAATACGGTGCAGGCGGAATGGTTGTAAGATTTCTCGGTTTAATGTTGGGTTTATCTTGTGGGTTTGTTAACATTTGCTAATACGAGTACCATTAAGGGTTTACAGAACTTTAATAACCTTGTTAAGTTTTATTTTTGGTCTAAAAGCAGTTCTCAGTTACGTTCAGTAACACGCAAATAATACAAACATATTGTACATTCAATTAAGGATATAGAGGTCCTTAGTTTTGTATAATGCAATGCAGATTCCTGTTGGAAATAATTTATGCTTCACATAGAAGACTATTAACGAGAAGTACAATAACTATCAATGCTCAAATGGTTAGACAAAGTCACATTCAATGCTATAACTAATAACTGTTTTTTTAACCCCCGACGCAAAAAGAGGGGTGTTTTAAGTTTGACGTCGATATCTGTCTGTGTTTTTGCCTGTGGCTTCGCAGCTTTCCAACCGATAAACCGACTTAGATGCGGTTTTTTCCACTTGAAAGCCAGTTTTCTTGTGGTGGTTCTTAGCTATGTTGAGTAAATATTGATTTAGCAGTGTAAGAGTATCAGCTCTTTTCCAAAATGATTTCAGTCATTTTTGGTGTATGATAGCTCGATTAAGTGCATGCCAAGAGGGTTTTTAAAATGGCTTATTTTAGTTTATTTATGGTTTGACAAAGAGTCGAATGAGCAGACGGGTCCGGGGTCGGTTATAGTAGTTGACTACCGCCACCCATGGACACCTGTAACTCAAAAGTCGCTAGCGCGTTGCCTTCCTAGGAGCTCTCTGTAGAGTCCTCCCCACGCCCTGCTTTCCCTAATTATAGAGCAAAGCAGGGACTAAAATGTTACCGCTTTACAAACTATTCCATTATTTGTCACTGTATCTTAAACAATTTGGCAAAAATAACCATTATTGAATGTTTTAATATCCTCTGAATGCATTTTGTGGTTTCCACTAAACTGGCTCACTATTTTGGCTTTGTGCCATAATTGTGACGTCAGTGATAATAAAATTTAGTTCAACTAATTCACTAACTTGACTATTGATTTTAATGTATTGCCTTGTTTCGAACGGTCGTGTATTTTAGTTTAAATAATGGCACCGCTCTCCGCTTGGCTGAGCGGACGGCGGCGTGGTAGTCGATTTCAGCTCCATTGCTTTGCGGTTTGTGCTATTGGAAGAATAATGCGATTTAAAAAGTTAAAATTACAATCTTATTCAAAACTAGCTGTATCTCGTGGTTTGGTTGTAAGTTTAAAAAATTAAAGCCGTTCTATAAATTATCTAGAACAAATGGACAGAAAGACACAAAAACTATAAATATTATTTTTTTAATGTAAATACCGTATACAAATTCGCACATATACATCCTATGTCGCGGAGGACTTTCCAAACATACATGAAACGGACACAAAGAATACCCAGACTCAGAACAAGAAATTGTGAATTACGCTAAGTGTTGTTCCATATAGGGTTTGAACCCACAATACTTGGAGCAGTAGGAAACGGCGTGGCGATCGCTTAATCCACCGGGCCAACCATGCAGTGAACTTTCATATGAGTTTATAAACCGTAAATTTGAAATCAGATTTTAAATAACACTAGTATAGATAAGATTTATTTAGTTATAATTACTCAATAATTCGGTCACTGTAAAAATAAGGATAACTAGAAATATACCATTTTTTTAACGTGTGCACGGCGTCGGACCCCACGGATCGTCATCCCCACCGAGGCTAGTGGCGGGGAGGTGTGTCGGAATCAAACTATCTAAATCCAAACGATGTGGTTAGATGGACGACTTACTAAATCCAGTTAATTAGGCCCGAGTGGAGTTCGTTCTCCCGGACCTTCTTCGCCCCCTCCTTCTGGGACTGGGAGAGCTCGAATCGGATGAACAGGTGATCCGAGAGCGTCTCAACCTCATTCAGGACACACCAGTTCAACTAGAAGCAAACCCTTTTTTTACGTGTTACCGGGGTTTGCGGCGGGGCGGTGTGTCGGAATCGAACCGATTAAAACCACGCGGTGTGCCACTCTGCGCCTGAGACGGGAGAGATCCGGGAACCGCTTTCTTACGCCATCCGGACCCCTCCCAGCGCCTACCCACACTAAAGCGGGCACCGTCTCTAGATGTTATATCCTCTCAATTTGGGCGACTCACGGCACGCGCGTAACGTCGCCCCCTCGCTGCTGGCCAGTGAAGCGGATGGGGGGGGAAACCCGTCTCACCCATCCGCGGCCTCACTCCGGGCGGCATGAGGCGCTGGTAGCGCCCAGTTTGGCAAAAGTCGCCCTAGGGCGGAGGCAGTGTCGACCAGCTTGGGAGCAAGCTGTCGGAAGTGCTCGTCGAAGAGCCACCGACCGTCGAGGATCAGGCCCAGATACTTCATCCGGCCCCGAACCGGTACGAGGACCGAGTTGACCATTATGGAGGCGCCGGGGGGCGGCCCGCGACGGGGCCCATGGAAGAGCAGGGCCTCCGTCTTGTCCAGGGCAACCCGCAAACCCAGCACCTCGATGCGCCCGACCACCAGAGAGACTCCCCTGATGACCAGGCACGCCGCCTCCTGGAAGTTCACCCCCCGGGCTGTGACCAAGGTGTCATCGGCGTAACAGATTACGCCCAGCCCGGGAGGGAGACGCTCCCTAAGGACCCAGTCGTACCTCACGTTCCACAGGACTGGTCCTAGGACAGACCCCTGCGGAACGCCGCACGACATGGGTCGCCGTCTCAAGGCGCCATCTCGATCCTCGTACACGACGGTACGCTCCTCCAAATAGTCTGCCACCAGCCGCCTCAGGTACTCTGGCACCCCGTGGTACTGGAGTGCTTCCCTGATGCAGCTGAATGGTAGACTTTTAAAGGCGTTGGCGATGTCCAGAGACACCGCCAACACCACGCCGCCACAGCTCACCGCGTCTTCGGTCACGGCCCTCAGGCGCATCACGGCATCGACCGTCGCACTCCCTTCTCGGAACCCGAATTGGGCGTCCGACAGGTTGGGGTCCACCTTACTGAGATGCCGGACGATGCGGGCAGAGAGCACCCTCTCGAACAACTTGCGCGCCTCGTCCAGCAACACGATGGGCCTGTAGGCCGCGACCGAATCGGCAGGCCGTCCCGGCTTCTGCAACAGGACCAGCTTCCCGCTCTTCCAGCCCTCAGGGAAGCGCCTCGACGCCAAGCTAGCGTCCAACACCTCCCTGAGGCGGTCCGAAATGTGGTCGAGGGCTCGGGCCATAACTCGGGCTGATACCCCGTCCGGCCCGGGGGCGGTGTTCTTGGATTGGATCCGCAGAACAGCCGCCCCTACCTCCGATTCCCTGACGGGCGGAACGTCGACCTCAATGCCCCCGTCGTCTCCGACCGAACTGGCCATCGACGGGGGCGTGTGTTCCGCCCGCTGCGGGAATAGGCCCTCGACCACTTCCTGCAGGAAGCTGGGCTGGAGAGTGTCGGTAAGGGGGGGGGGGGCCGCCGTGCGGAGCTTCTGACGCACCGCACGATATGGGCGACCCCAGGGGTCACGATCGAGACCCTCCAGCATCTCCTTTCGACTTTCATCATTGGCGCGGTGAATGGCCAGCTTCAGAGTTTTCCGCGCTTCGCGGTACTCCTCGTAAAGCTGGCCCTCCCCGCCGTCTCCGCGATGACTCCACCGGCTGCGGGTGTAGGACCTCCGGGCACGTGTACAGGCCGCGCGGAGGTCCGCCAACTCCTAGGACCACCAGTAGACCTCTTTTCGTGGAGGTCGATAACCTCGAATCCGGGGCATGGCCGCATCGCAAAACTGCGTAATCGCATCGCGAAAGCGGCCAGCCCCCATGTCGACCTCCTAACTTGAAGCAAACCCTATTCTAACCCAATGGCCGAGGAAGTATTTAGGGCCAAAACTTCCTTTGGAGTAAAAGCCTCATGTAGACGATTAAAAGGTGTTGATGATGTTGCATCCAATTCACAGAAAAAAGTTATCTGTTTCACATTACTGATTAAAATTTGATAGTTAGTGAACGGTTAAATCATTTTTCAATTACAGAATTATGGTTTGAAATAAATTTACATATTATCAAATACTGTTGGCGTGATGTGAACAAAACTAACTATTTCTGTAATAGTTAAACAAAGTTTGGAGCAGCCATAAAGTATGAACTAATTTGTCAAAGTTCCTAGTGGTGGTTGAGAACACTCGTTTGAGTACTGTTAAGGAGAACGTATTTAACCCCGATATTGGTGAATATATTCAGTAAAATTTGACGTTTTAACTTTAATTTTATACAGTTATTTCATGGAAAGAAATGTCTATTTATTGGAACTATTGCATTTTTAATGTATGTATACACTTATCCTAATTAGTTAAATAACTGAAGTAAAAGTAAGTTTTTGGTATTTACTCAGGGAATTTCTGGTTAAAACCAAATTATAAGTTTGTAACGTTCTGGATTTCAGGTAATCGTGACCTACTTGAGCTATTTTTAACAGTCCCTACTAATCACCATCATTGCGTTCCTTTATTGACTTAAGAGTTAAAGGCTTCTCAGAAGTAATAGAATTGAGTTCATTTTTGGCCAAATATATTAATTACAAAAACCGACTAAGTGCGTGTTGAACATAAGCAATTAGGGATTGAAGAGCAACAAAGTTTTTTTTATGGCATCGGGGTAAGCGCAAGGCAATCCTGATTTTAAGCAATTATCGCCACCCATGAACACCCGCAACGCCAGAGGCATCACAAGTGCGTTGCCGGCTTTTGGTGGATGGGGATTGTATGGGTCTCCGCTATCCTCACTCACTCGGTGAAATACAGGGCAAGCGCTGTTTCACACTGGTTTTCTGTGAAACCTTAGTATCATTCAGGTCAAGCCGGACCTTGCATGCCAAAGCGTGGCTCTCCTACGGTAGTTTGTTATTTCATTTCACATTGAATTAATAAATATTATATTTTTTTTAACTTTCCAAATACCACCAACTTGCTAGGAGAGGAGGCTCACGCTTGACTTTATCCAAAAACAGCACTTTGAGCGCTTTTTTTCAGGAACTCTTTCTTCGTATTATCTGCAGTACACGAGTAAATACACATTAAACTAAAGATTGATGGCGCTCAACCCTTGTTACATGTCTTGTGGTTTAAGCGGTCGTCACGTAACATTCTGCTGAGCCAAGAGTTGTGAGTTCAAATCTCACTTGGTTTGGGTGTTTTTTGTGTCCGTTTCATGTATTTTTTTAAAGTTCCCCGCGACACAGGATGTATATTAGTAATGCAGGATTTTCGACAAATATGTCATGTCTCGAGTCTCAACATGAGACAGCTAGATTCGCAATTATTCCCGGTACTTTGGGATGCAAAATGTCCCAGGATCCAAAACTTAGATGTTTGTTTGCTTGTAACCGACTTTCGTAAACCTTTTGTTTTTTTAATTAAAATAAATTACTAAAATAAATTTTCACTTTCTTATTTAATCCCTCATGTGCTAATTTGACGCTAATAAGTACACTCATAAATTCATCATCAGCCTATAGCAGTCCACTGCTGAACATAGGACTCTCCAATTTCACGCCATTTGGTTCGGTTTTCAGCTTTTTGCATCCAGCTCCTGCCAGCCGTTTTGCGTAGATCATCACTCCACCTGGACTGTGGAAGTCCCAAATTACGTTTGCCGAGACGCAGTCTCCACTCAAGAACTCGTTTACCCCAACGGTAATCAGTTCTGCGGCTAATATGGTCAGCCCACTGCCACTTCAGCTTACTAATCCTTTGGACTATGTTTATGACCTTGGTTCTCTGCCGGATCACCTTATTCCTGATGTGATACCCCAGAGAAATGCCGAGCATAGCCCTCTTCATAGCACGTTGAGCTACTTTGATCTTGTGGACCAGTTGGGATACGAGACACTCACAAATTATAGTTATTTAAAATTATAGTTTTTAAATAATTTTCGAACCTTACGATTCTACAAATAATATGAAAGGTAAGGATTTAGATGATTTTATTAGATATTCTCTACATCACCTTTACAAATTATTATTTGTTTTATTTATTTTTTGTTTTGCTCTAAGTAACTAAACAGTCCATCATGAAGAAACTTAACTTTATACTTTAAAATTAATGTAAGTAGAAAACTAATACTTCCTTTACTAAGAAATTGACTCAGAACCAATACTAACTTTGAATTAATCTTGATAAGCACATCCATTTTATATTATTTTTTAAAGAAACGGTTATTTTCGGTCTCATCAATTGTCCTTACAGGGAGCTGGAACTTCTCAGTTCATGATAGTGCGAAACGGCATATTCCACAAACTTGCGCAATTCAAACTCCAATATTATAATCTCGGTTGCAACGGTGTTGTTTTTGCCGCAGTTTTCCCATTAAATCGTTGTATCTTTGCCAAACACTCGCCCGGCTCCCGTTGCTCGTTTATTAAGTGCTTGCTACTTACATTGATTAGAAGGTGAGGCAAAGGTAATTTCATAAACATTTTTAAATTATTAAAATAGGAACTTAGCGAACGAAGCGCTTTCTTTGATTAATGTTCACATAGATATGCTGTGTTTACGTTTTAAACCTGGTATTAGTTTGTTTATTTACGTGAAAATATTAAGCACCTATTTGTTTACTGGTATCATTGATAATAGTTAAAATCATAAATCATCTGTTGATTTACTTTCTTTATTATTATCCGAGTGTAGTGTGGTAGATAAATGCTGTATATTTATTAACGGACTACAAAAAGGGTAGGGTGTTCGACTCGACTGTTTTTTTTTATGTTTGTTTCCACAGCATTTTTGACTGGGTAAACCAATTTTGAATATTATATTTTATTTGAAAGCTGTTACTTCTCGTGTGGGCATTTGAATTTGATCCCCCTTTTGAAGTCGTTTGTTTTTTGAAATTTTCTTTGGTAGTATTAAATCAATGATTATTATTAATCAAAACTTTTAAAGTAACATTCTTGTGATCCCAATAGCCTTTAAAATGATTCAATATTAAGCTTATGCTTAAAGAACGTTGAACGTCAAGAAATATTAAAATTTTGATCAATTGCCAGATGTTTATTAAAAAAAACTATAAAATACATTTTTGTAATGTTTGTTTTTTTGGTTTTCGCTTTTTGAAATAAGTATTTATTCAATAATAATATGATGTCCATAATGATCTTGCTGAATCTGATATCCCGCATATTTTTCAATTATATAGTAAGTATAGAGGAATAAATATAAAAAAATGTACAAGGAACTGTTAACGTCAATATTTTATTACAAGCTGAGCAATCTGTGTGAAATCAATAAAAACCAAACACTCAAACATGCTCATGTTTGAATGTTTGTATAGATAAAAAATTAAATATTTTTTGGTAAAAATATACCTAACGGTGTAACTGAAACGAGAACAAAATGCGCAAAAGAAACTTCAGAATACCTGTTTACTGTAAAAAAGCGAAATATTTCCATGTGAACAGATTCAGAAAAATATCTCGATCACAGACGAGGCGAAGCTTTGTTAAATCTATTGTTGTAAATTGGCTTTTGAAGAACCTGTATTGTGAACGAACTTTTATAGTGACGCCATATAGATTCATTACACGATTGAATGAACTTATATTGAATGTTTTTGTACCTGCCTCAATAAGAATGTAACGCCTTAATATATGTACCCGCATAAATTCTGATGGACTGCACGAAATTGTATAATTCGTAATTGTAGAGTTCGTTATTGTAAGGAGGTTTCTATGAAAAAAAAAGATAATCTTTTTTTTTCATAGAAACTGTTCAGCCAGCTCACCTCGGTTTCCCACAGGTAGTGTACCTGAAAAGCCGAGGTGAGCAACTACTACACACATATTAAAACAAGTCTTTCGGAGATGTAGAAAATATTTACAAAAATTAAATATGACAGGAAGTTCAGCGGGTCAGCTAGCTGTATATATTTCACAATGTGATCAATTACATTGGTTCTTTTGTTTTTCTTTTTTTATTTATTAAATTAAAAGCATTAACTACGAAAACTTCCTTTTTTATTTTTCTTCATATCTTTTCATAGAATTGCTTTTTCCTATTTATTTATGAAGTACATCTTAGTACACATTTACAAGAAAGAATATCGTATTGTCCTCGACCTAAAACCAAAATTATGCAATAGGTTTATCTAATGTTTAGAAACCATACCATTCGTAGCTCGTGCCTTTTCATAGAACGCTCTAAACTTGTATTCTATTAACTGTTCTAGGTTCGGTCAACTCTGTGTACACTTACGTGTAATAGTATCAAATAAATAATAATATTATACGTATTTTTTTTATTTTCACTGTATGTTCGTAGATGTTACACGGCTGTGAAGGTACTTTTAACGGATTAGTAAAATTAAACACACTTGTACTTAATCCGCTATATTAATTAAATTTACACCTGACCGGTTTCGCCTTGTTAACTTTGATACTGCCATGAGGGCGTAACCGGTCACTTGTAAATTTAATATAAAGTTATAATATAATAAGTACAACTCTGTTCGATTTTAGAATATATTCTAGTCTTTGTAATTAACGCATTTAATTTCATAAATATTTTAATATTTGTCACGAATAATTTTATAATTTGTATATTTGTTCCGAAAATAAACGAAATTTCCGTTGTAGAGCACTGAGACAAAACCGTTTAAGAGTTTACATCAACACAATCAGAGGAATAAGAAAATAAATGTGACCTAAATGTACAACATAATTCATTTAGAACAGTGGCATCCTTGATTCCAACAATCATTTCAAGTAATTTCACACTGCCATAATAAAGTTGATTGTGCGCACTTTATATGATAAATGTAATGTTCCGAATACGGCTTTATGTAGACTCGCGTAATTATCAACCCATTGTGAATTCCGACGATGAATATGTGATAGGAGTGTTCTTTTAGATGCTGTTATTTATTCCTTTAATATAATCAAAATAAATTAAATAATATGTATATGACACTATTATATAGAATAGCGTGATTGGCAGTTGTTTATTTGTAAAAGCAAGACTTTTTTATTACCTGTCTGAATACCCACGGACCGACACTGCACCGGTGCTTACGGCGGGGTCGCGTCAGACTTGGACGGACTAAAACAATACGGTGTGCCACTCTGCACCTGGAACAGGAGTGATGCGGAAACTGCTTCAATTACGACATCCGAGATTTTAACTTACATAATGTCATCTTATAGTTCGGTATATAAACTTAGTTAAATCAAGAGTATATCCCCCTGTTGCAATAGTTCGTTTCAGCGTAATACACAGGACCAAGACACACCCCTTTACTGTAAGAGAGGAATTAATTTGTTTTATAAAGAAACAACTCTATCATATTATTAAATAGGTGCGACATAGATAGTAAAGATAATCATAGTTATGATTATCATGCATTCAATATTAGTTTAATTACTACTACTTGAAGTACCCGTGCCTCGGCGAGCACGTTAAGCCGTCGGTCCCGGTTGTCATGAACATTTATGGCCATCGTTATAGGGAAGTCAGTGCCCTTGAATATTATAACAACTAGTTCAATCTTCGATTTCAGTTCACCCTCAGGGTTGTGGAGGTCCAATGGCAGTCGCTCCTTTTAAAAACTGACATTCAGGTAAAACCGGCTGAACTAGCAGGCGACTCCAATTCTTGGGAAAAATAAGGCTAGGAAAATGATTACTACTTTAAGTAGTAATGACTGGACAGTAGCGGTTTTAATCGATATAATACATTTGAAATATAAATATGCCATAAATTGATATTGAAATCGATTTCGTCCAGTAATCAAGACTGAATGTCTTAGAATGTTGTACCTAACTCAAAGTAGGTTCAAACGTCCATACGAGGGCTCGATTTCAATGATTTATCCCTTATTTTATTCTAAATTCAGTAAATCAATTACACAGATATGTACGCTGAATCAGCTGTATTAGACCTTAGATAAAGTATCACTAATCCGTTTAAGATGAAACCATTATTTTAATATTTATAACTTCACTGAATTGAGATATTGAACCATCATATTAAAAATTAAAATTTAATCAAGTCGGCTTGTAAGTTCTGTGAGGTATTCTACATTACGAGTTGTAGGTAACTTTTGAGAAGCTATAATTTTACATTAAGGCTGTTATAATAATAATGAACTGTATAACTTTAGAAAAGGCAGGCCACTTGTAATTTTTGTTGATCTTAGGCAGCTGTATTTATATTAGACTAGATTTTGCTCGCGGTTCTGGCGGTGTGTATATTGAATAATAATATTCACAAAAATAAAGTTGCTTTCTATAAGTACAACAATAAACAAAATCAGTTCAGTAAATACATAGATTACCCCTACAACCTCACAAACTTTATAATATTAGTTTAGATTAATACTATTTCGTAGTTTGGGTGTTTTCTATGTATATTTATGTATTTACATAAAAATGTATATATATATATATACAATTGC